>JBCNJP010000019.1:40455779-40478285 GCA_039602395.1 Deinandra increscens subsp. villosa | reverse complement strand
AACCCACGTTATGAACATCTACATCGAGAGTTTGTTTGAGTCAATATGAGATGGATCCCATGTAGCCATGTTTTCCACTAAGTAATCCAATGGCCATGTTAGAAAATAGAAGAAACTTGAAGTATCTTACAGAGGAAATTTAAAGTAGTTATTTATTTTTTATTTATTTATTTTATTTTTTGTATATCTCCATTAACACTAAAAAGCTTCTTATATAAAGATTACAATCCATCAACTACTAGAACGTGTCTCCTGAATAAACTACCAAAAAAACATGACAATTAAACTACTTGGTGAAAAACATGGCTATGTGGGATCAATCCCATATTGATTCAAACAAACTCTCGATGTAGATGTCCACAACGTGGTGGGTTCCTATGACTTGGCACACATCAAATCTCACAATTCAGATTATTCAATTTTAATTCCCAAATTTGTGTTATCCACTAGAATGCTACATCCGAACTCATGTTCCAGTCATCGATTGCAAAGATTGAATTCCATCGGAACAGTCACAATTCAAGTTTTTGGCCAATATTCTTGCGAAATCAGAAACCAGAACCAATGGCGGAACCAGGGGAGTGTCAGGGGGTCCGCTGACCCTCCGGCGACCATCCGGCCAACTGAACATTTCGCGTACAATGGCATATAACTCTATCGTTGTTCTTTGTTGACCCTCTATAAACGTTGTTTGGCTGAAAATTGAGATGAAAAGATTTAATTTTGTGCTATCAAAAATAAAGGTTGGTCGACAAAGTTGTAGGTTTCTAAGGTTGAAGATGAACATGCTTTTTAAATTAAAAAGAAATCATTTTGTAAGAAGGGCCAGGTGGTTCATTCAAAGTTATAAGTTTGACAAGACCTCACAGTATTTAAAGTTTAGGTAAAAGACGAAAATAGTCCATTTGACCAAGTTTGGGACGAAAATAGCCCATGAAATTTTTTTCTCAATTTTTAGCCCTACCTTAACGGTTGCTAACGACCTCCATTTAAACCCAAAACGACCGTTCTTGATGACCAACCACTGTGCGACATGTGTCCACCACGATCGTTAATACGTTGGAAAGGTCGTCGACAACCGTCGTTTTCCGTCAAACGACAGTGATCGTTGGCGACCACACACGTAGTCGGCGGCCATTTGACTGAAAATGATGGTCGTCGACGACCTTTCCAACGTATTAACGACCGTGGTGGACACATGTCGCACCGTGGTTGGTCATCAGGAACGGTCGTTTTGGGTTTAAATGGAAGTCGTTAGCGACCGTTAAGGTAGGGCTAAAAGTTAAGAAAAAAATTTCATGGGGCTATTTTCGTCTCAAACTTGATCAAATGGGCTATTTTCGTCTCAAACTTGATCAAATGGGCTATTTTCGTCTTTTTTCCCTAAAGTTTATCGACTCTTAAAGGTTTAATATAAATTCTTTTTTTTTTTTTGTTATTTATATACACTGATTTAAGATTCCGAATAAAATTTGTTAATTTTTTTTTATGAGTTTACATAATGCGTATAATTTGTTCTCATTTTTATTTAAGGAACGCTTTTAATCATGTACAGTTTTTTTAGAAGGTTATTTCATTGAAATAAAAACTTAAACAATGGGCAAAAGATTTATTAGGGTAAACGCAATACCCTTCCCGATCCAATCGGGAAGGTGAAAACGGGGAAAATCGGGAAAATCGGGAAAACGGGATCACGGGGAAACCATTACTTGGCTGCTCGGGAAAAATCGGGGAAAGGGGAATTCGGGATCGGGAAGGTTAAAATGGGGTTGGGACCCCGATTTTTTCAAGAGAGAGTGGGAGAGTGGGGAAGGTTTTTATGGAGTGTTTGGGAGAGTGGGAGAGTGGGGAAACCATTACCCACAAAATGGGGAAAAATGGGAAGGGGTGGGGAATGATGAGGTGGCACAAAAAATGGAGTGGGGGATTGGGGAAATGGGAAAACCATTGCCTTTACCCTTAAAAAAATATAATGCTTGTTTCAATTACGCGGTCGAGTATATTAAAAAAATCTAATGCTTGTTTGCAATTATTTGGGTAGTATACGGTAGGAATTAAGGAGCCACCATTAAATTAAATGTCATTAAGCTTACATATGTGTTGGAAAAAAATAATTGTGACCTTCTAAGTAAAAAGTCTTGGTTCCGTTACTGACCAGAACGAAGGGTAGAGATCTTCATATCAAAGAAACCAATTAGGGTTTATCGAGTATAAATCATAGAAGAAACAAAAAAGGATTGTCACTTTGATTCATCGAGTTCGATCCACAAAAGAACCACAGAAGTGTTGTTCAACAACTGAAGATAACGACTTGAAATATATATATGTGATGAAATAGCCAATATAAATTTTGATCGTCTGATTATTGTTTGATAACAACTTATGCTCATCATTTTTGATACTCAAGAAGAGTGTAGAAATAGTCAAGATAAATAGCTCGGAAACTTGAAAACCCAGCCAACTTTCCGAGCTCCCGGTACTCCTCTTCAGTCCTATGTTTGCCCTTTGCACGATAAATGGTCATCACAAATATGTCACCTTCGAGCAGGGCTCGGGTGCGGTGGCTATCATCGGTGTGTCCAGGCAATACTGGCTCGCAAGCAATCAATTTACCTCCTACTGGAATTGCTTCAAAACAGTTTATCATAATTTGCTTCACTTCATCATCTGTCCATGTTGTTAGAATCCACTGCAACCCATAAAATCAGTAACAAGCTATGAATCACAACTTTTGGATCAATTTTTTCACTTCATTGTTCTGCTGCGGTTTCCATTTACATAAATAGTAATATTCACTTTCCAAAATCATTTTTTATTAAGTTTTGAATATATGTTATTAAGCTCATTTTAGTATGCAATTTGAGATTCGGATTTGATTAACGGAAAATAACGGAAATAAGCATTTTGACCGTTGAAATCATAAAAATGGATGTCGAAGCAACCATCAAGCTAATAGCCTGTGAACACGTTAAAAACCACCGGCGAAAACCATTTAGAAACACAAATTAAGTGTTTCAATGCCTGTATTTGTGATGATTTTAAAGCTTAAAATGTCAATTTTTTTTATTAGTAACCTTTTATTAATCCAAACTTGATCGAATGACTCATCAATAGTGACACTCGAACTGATAGCACTCATAACTTCTACTTTTATTGACAAAACTAATTTAACTCATAATATTCGTTAATTAGACAGATATTAATTATTTTAACCAAATTCTATCACACCAAAAATTGAGACCCAAAAAACTAAACGTATTTTTATGCCCAAAATTTTCAATATATATAAAACAAGTTGGTGACCCGCCTTCGCTTCACGGCGGGCCACCCATTTACCAGTCAGTTTAAGTTAAAAAGGTTTAGTGTGGTCGAAGTATAAAACTATAAAGAAGTCGTGACTAAAGTCGAAAACTTAATAAAATAAAGCATATAAGTTAATGAGTATAATACGTTTCGCGGCGAATGACCCATTTACCTGTCAGTTTAAGTAATAGACATTTTAATGTAGTCAAAGTATTTAAAAAAAAGTAATGACCAAAGTTGAAAACTCTAAAAGATACTAAAAAGAAAAGTAGAAAAATTAAGGGATATACAACATAAAAGTCTAAAAGTTTCGTGATCAAAGTATACAACTATAAACAGGTATACTAAAACGAAAGTAGAAAAGCTAAGGGACATAAAACGAAAAAGTCTAAAAGTTTTATGGTAAAAGTATAAAACTATAATACTATAAAACGTATATTAAAAATGAAAGTACAAAACTTAAGGGGTTTAAAACGTAAAAGTCTAAAAGTTTAATGGTCAAAGTATAAAACTATAAAAAGTATATTAAAAACGAAAGTATAAAAGTTAAGTGGTATAAAACATAAAACTCTAAAAGTTACAATAGTTTCCAAAGTATAAAAAATAAAATGAGAAAATTAGTGTGGCCAAAATAAGAAAAACTAAAACTCTTGTGGCCAAATTAAAAAAAAACCTAAAACTCTACTATTTCTTCCAAATTCCTATTCTGAAGTCTAAATGTTTTATGGTCAAACTATAAAACTTTAAAAAAAATCTTGGCCAAAGTCGAAAATCCTTAAAAGTATACTACAAACGAAAGTACAAAACTTAAGGGGTTTAAAATGTAAAAGTCTAAAAGTTTCATGATCAAATAAGACTATAAAAAGTATATTAAATACGAAAATATAAAAGTTAAGGGGTATAAAACGTAAAATTCGAAAAGTTATAATAGTTTCCAAAAAGTATAAAAAATAAAATGAGAAAATTAGTGTGGCAAAAATAAATAAAAAAACTAAAACTCTTGTGACCAAATTAAAAAAAACCTAAAACTCTACTATTTATTCCTAATTCCTATTGTATTATATATAATATAACTATATTAACTTTATTAACTTTTATCATTTATGTTGTAGCATAGTGGTAATGGTAAGATATAATATTCAATTTAATGGAGATCCAAGTTTAAAACTTGAGAGTGGTGAATACTATTGTGTAATTTAGTCGTTAAAGAAAAACTATGCTAATTTTTACATTGTTGTATGATGCATAGCATCTCATACATGAAATAAATAAATAAAATCCCTTCGTTTAATTGATTTTAAATTAAGAATTATTAAGTTTTGGTGCTTAAATGTTTTATATTTGAATTTTAGATGATTTAGTAGATCTTTGGTTTTTATTTGATAAATATTTAAAGTTTACATTTAATTTTGTTTCTAATTGAGAAAATTTATACAAATTAGATTTTTAATGAGGAAATTTTAAAAGATATGGTGCTTAATTGTTTTTATTTGTGAATTTTAGGTGATTGGATAGTGCACGATGATTTTAGAAGAAAATAGAAAAAAAACGAGAGCGGAATCGGAGGTCGGATGTGGAAGATATGGATTAAAGAAAAAAAATAGAAAAAATATAAACTTAACAAGATCTGCAAGGCTTAGCAGCCCAGCGAAAAAAGAAACAGAAAAGATTTGGAGGCTAGGGGGATCGTACCCCTGACCTCTAGTTTGCCCAACGAGATCCCAAGCCACCAGGACAGCAGTTCCTGATTCTTTAATTCTGGTTTATCATCTTTTTATATTCTTCCTGTCGCGACCCTGTTTTCCAAAGAACCCACCTGATGCTGAAATGTCGCGACATACCTAATTTTTTTCATATAAATTCGTACAGGAGCCGTCATTTCACACTACCACACCCCCATAAACCTCAGAAAAAACCCTAAAAAACATCTCCAAGATCTACAACTTTGAAGGAAGATTCGGGATTCAAGATTTGAGCTTTTGGATTAAGAAATTGGAGATCTACACATTCTTGGTTCTCAAATTCATCTTGAGGCTTGTTTCTCCTTTCTTTTCTTTGTAAATCTTAGACTTTGAACATGTTAAAGATTTGATTTTTAGTTGTTTTGATGATGTTTAGTGGCTAGATCTCATATTTTCACTTGGATTTGATGAATTTGAGCATGATTTGACTTTATTGTTTGACTTTTCAATGTGATATGAAGAAATAGCCTATTGATTCTGATTTGGATCTCTTGAGTGATCATATATGCTTGATTAGCCTCTGTTAGATTCATATGATGTGGAAAATTTGATATAGATTGAAGAACTTCAACTAGTTGTTTAATTTCTCATTGTTAAACTTTGACTTTTTTGAGTTTTAGCTTAATGCATGATCCGATGACCATCTACATGATTATATGAGTATGATTTGGGGCTGATTTTGTTTATATTTTTGTTTAAATTGAGTTGACCGATTCATTTAGCACATTAGGTGGTTGTTAGGCATTGTTTGACTAGTTAGAACACTTTTGACCGTAAGGTTTTGACTTTTCAATTCGTGTTTAGCATTGCCTAAGTTCTTGGGGGTATTAAATCAGAATTAGTCATGTTTAGAACCTGCTTAGAGAGACCTTTCTAGTGTAGTTCCTTTCGTGTGTGTTTGGTTAGCTTTGACCGAAGCGACTAGGCAATTAGGCGGTTTCATCTAGTTTACTACCTGGACGTTTATTTGGGATTGCCTTAGTAATTAAGATGTGTCTATGGTCTTATTTGCCTTGGTTATCATAATTTGGGGTAGTTATCACATTGATTAGTCAGATTTGAGGTCAGATTCAGGCTTAGAGGATTCTTATCCGAGTGATATCCGTCTCATTATTGATTTTCATTCCTAGTTCTCTTGCTTGCTTGTTTAGTTTCTTTTATCATTTCCTTGTTATTTGTTGCAATTAGTTCACCATCAAATCTTGTTAGACTAAATATTAGCAAAGTCCTTATATCGAGAGCCTGCTTTACACGTCCTTGGATTGATACCCGAAATTTACCGATACTATGCTACATTCGATGAGTATACTTGCTCAGAACATATAGTAGTCATTCGGGATTTATCATTTTAAAACTTGACTTGTTTTATAGACTACATCTTACGCTTCACTGTAATTGGTCATTTTCTCATTCTTTTAGCTAGTGTAGTAATTAATAAATTTTTTTTTTTGATTTTGTATAGTTAATTAAATTATGTATTAGTTATCTAAATTAAAAACAAACGTATCAAATGGTTTGAATAAATATAAAATGTTATAAACAATACTTTATTTTATAAAGATTTATATGTTAGGTGTCATAAGTCTTTGGTAAAATAAGAAATAATAAATATTTAAAACTTATTAATAACAAAAAAACAAAGATTTCATAATTATAAGTAACATATAATTGAAATTTTCTTCTGATTTACTAAGTTTCTAGTAACTATTAGAATAAGAATATTTATAAGTTTTTAACTAATTATATGATTTAACTAGTGATACCAATCCGTGTATTAAACGGGATGTCGTAAAAAATGATATAATTAATAACTTCTTATACAACTATTGTTATATTTTTAAACCATGAGTTCAAATATAAATGTATAAGAAATAATGAATTTTTTATATAACATTATTTGTCAGATAATAATAATTATAAATATTATTATAATTAATTAAGTTTAAAAAAGAATATGTATATTTTTGATATTTAATTATATAATTTAATTATTTAAAATAATTAGTATTTAATATGATAGATGGTTAATAGTTAATAGTAAAGAGAGACGGGAAATTTTTTATGAGAGTGAATGTGAAGATGTGCATTAATAAGATTTTTGTTTATTATCTAGTACATTATTTAAAAACAGGGTCGTCTAAAGCTTTTTGGAGGCCCCAGTGTAACATCCCGAGTTTCGTAATAAATTGGTGACAAATTTTAATTATGTTTTATTGTGAGTTTTGGTAAAATAAGCGGGTTTAGAAGGTTAACCGGGTTATTTAATGGTGATTCCTAGTTAATAAGTTAACTTTATTAACAAATGTTAAACTAGCGGAAAGTGGGAGGATTTAATATGTAAATTAGAGACTTAGGCTAGACTTTATAAAAGATGGAAACTTGAGTGGCTATAGCTGTAAATTGGGGAGGACAAATTATGTCTGGGAATCCCTAGACTTAGAATCGTGACCAGGAGAGGGGGGAGAAGAAACCCACGCCTTTTCTTCCCTGAATCACCAAATTGAGTGCTTAGAAGTGTGAATTCTGAAGGAGGAAGCCAATTTCATGTATAGAAAATCTCCCACATCTTGATTTCATCATTGGAATCTTGTGTTCTTGATCAAGTAAGTGTTTCTATGAACATAGAGATTTTATGGGTTCCTTTTTAAAGGTCAAATTGGAGTTGAAATCTACATTCCTATGTGTTAATGTATATAGATGAAGCTTTATTGAACCTTGCATGAATGATTTTGTATGTGTATGGTAGGATTTGTGGTGGGGGTTAAACCTCACCACATGGAAATCGAAAATTTGGTTGAATGTACCACTTGGGGTGGTTAGTTTGGGTTGATGAGTGTTAATAGATTTGATAGAATGTTTTGATTGATGTAAAAGCTGGAAATTTAATGAATTATGATGAACTATGGGTAGGGTGAATGCATGTAGGCTATTTTGAATGAGGAATACCATGTATGCACTTAAAGTGTTTGATGAAATGCTTGAATAAGAGTGAACTTGTGTATATGCTGATTTCATGAGTTGTTTAGGTGTTGGTATGATAATTGTGTGACCCATGAATGTGTAATGGTAATCTAAACAACGTAATGACTATAGGTGAAGCAGGAGGAAGTGCAAGCCATCAACGCGAAGGCAAGAACAAAGCTTAAAAGGTAACACGTAGTGGTTAGTTATGTATATGCATTCCTATGTCATGAAATATGGAGTGTTCATTAGATGACAATGGCAATTGTCATAGTACCTAGTGAACACCAAGAACCTAAATACATGTTGTTGAGAAATGTGGACTTGGGTATGCAAATGACCAAGTCGAAAGGCAGTGATGTATGACCCCTTTTGGGTTGAACAGTAGTGTTGAGACAAGGCGAGTAATTATGAGGTTATAATCCTCTAATTGTCTCAACAAGAAGACTAAGCGGCTTGGCACAACATATATGTGTGCCAAGATATGAATATGATGAGGAATTTGCAGGTGGAAGTGTGCCATAAGGGGCTGGAATGTGATAAATGCCTTAACGGGTCAACGGGTCGGTATGGATGCTAACTATATTTGATTTGTGTAATTAATACGTGATTGTTACGGAAATGGATTTAACCACGAAAGATAGGTTATAGTGAGTTTCCAACACTAAAAATGAAGTCAAGGTAGATGAAATTGCATAATAGTGAAAAAGCTGAAAATTTGGCATGTAACCTGTTGATGCATGCACCTTGTGTGGCCGTTACTATTCGAATTGTCAAACAGACTGATTTTTCGGAAACATGAACTGAGGTCCGAACCTCAGCCGAACTCCAGATTCGGAGTTGTCTGAAGGTGGTCCGAACTCCAAGTTCGGAGGAAGCTCGGAGCGGGTTCGGAGGTGCCCAGTTCGGACAGAATGAAGAAGTATAAATAGTTTCGTCTTTGTATTTCTTTGTAAGTTTCTGTCTTGTGTCTGTGTGTTGAGAGGGGAGGTTCTGTCCGACCTCCCCCAGAGCTTAAACATTTGTATACTCCTTCGTTATGTAATCATTCGACATGAATCAATGACAAAACTTCCGTCTCATCCATAGAATCGATCCGTAAACGGTTTTTCATAACCAATAGTAGACGGGTCGAGATCGAATCGAAGAACTTTGGAACCGAACATCATATGAGTTTGGGGACCTAGATGTACATGCTTTGTTAATGTTAATGTTTTGAAGTATTACCATGAAGTTAATGGTGTTAAACACCTAATTTTGTAAATGTGACACAATGATGGATAAAAGCCTTAATTATAATATGAAATTTTCAAGCTCTGATTTTATATGACGTGAAATACCTATAAACAGGATTGGGGCCTTACAAGTTGGTATCAGAGCCACGGTTTGAGGGATTCAAGTGTCGTGGGGGCACTTGAACTCAAACCAAGTGCTCATGATGGGGAAAGATGTTCGGTTCAAGGTTCGATCTTCTGACCCGGTAAGTGAATTTAACTCTCTATTAAGTGTTAAATGATGATTACGCGGTATGGACCATTGTAAATGGTTGAGCTGAAATTATAAGTGATTTAAAAGCAGAAGTGTGTGAATGTGATTATGATGCTAACCTATTGTAAACTTTCAGTTTACTATGGCGGATGAAAACAACCCAGTTGAGGCACTTACAGAGCCCATGATTGCAGAGGTAAAGAAGCAGATTTCTGAAGAAATTGTGGCCTCGGTGGAAGCAGCAGTACAGACCCATGTGGGTCAAATGGAAAATGCCCTGATGGAGGCATTGGAGAAGAAGCTGGAATCAATGAGAAATGATATTATAGCGGAAGGAAGCGGGAAGAAAGATAAGGGGAGGTGTACTTACAAAGATTTCATGGCGTGTAAGCCTCCCCTATACACTAGTGAGGCGGATCTGATAGCCTGTTACCGATGGCTAGCGGAAATTGAAGCGGTATTCGAGCGAAGTCACTGTGATCCAGAGGATCAAGTGATATTTGCAACCGGTGAACTCCGGTCGCATGCGAAAGACTGGTGGGATATGACACGTGAGGAGAAAGGGAAGGAGGCCATAAAGGCCATGAATTGGGAAGAATTTAAAGTGGTGTTTGCGGTATATCATAGTCCTGAGTCTGAAGTGAACAAAATACAAGATGAGTTGATGCAGTTTCGCCAAAGGAAGGGACAACCGATCGGGGAAGTAATCAGTTACTTCCTAGATCGAGTGAAATTCTGTAAAGAGCTGTTGAGAACAGAGAAGCCCAAGATCTACCAGTTTAACAATATGTTGAATGCTGACTTTAAGGAATTCATTAATGCATCCCGATGTGCGACTCTCGAGGAGCTGATCAATGCTTGTCGAGAGAGAGAGAATTGAAGCTGAAGAAGCAGGTCGAAAGGGGCGAGAAGAGGGGAATAGAAAGCAGTTCTACCCCAAATAAGAAACCAAGGGTGAGTGAATCACCCAAGAAAGCTGAAAACAAGAAGAGCGGATCATCTGATTGCCCACATTGTGGGAGGGCGCACAAGGGAGAATGCTTTTTCCTAACGAAGTAGTGTTATGGTTGTAGAAAGACGGGTCACAGTATAGCTCAATGTCCTAGCCCCGCGCGACTATGCTTTGGATGCGGAAAGACTGGTCATAGAAAGAGTGAATGCCCAAACCCGAGTTCGGGGGCGGGTCAAAACGGAGTGAAGCCGGATATTCCTCGGGCGAGGGGAAGATCTTATCAGCTAACTGTGGAGGAAGGAAAGGTGGATCCGGGGGTTGTGACAGGTATCTTTCTTGTCAATTCTATCCCTTCATATGTAGTGTTTGATACGGGGGCGAGTAGATCATTTGTTTCTTATGATTTTACCCGTCACCCTTCTTTTGTTATTAACAAATTGTTTGTGCCCTTAGAAGTAGAAATAGCAGATAACAAGAGTGTCTTAGTCTTTGATGTGTATCGTGATTGTAAGATTTCTATAGAAGATGAAGATTTCTCGATCGATTTAATACCAATGATGATGGGAGAATTCAAGGTGATAGTGGGAATGGATTGGTTATCTAAATACCAAGCCAATGTGGTGTGTAACCGCAAGGTGATTGAATTAATATCGCCGAGCGGGAAGCAGGTTGTTGTTCAAGGAGAAAGAAAGAATGAGATCAAGCTGTGTTCAGTAATGGAGGAAAGGAAATACATCCAACACAGGTGCAAATCCTATTTGGCATATGTGGTGGATACGGAACGTGAGAGCAATAAAGCTGAAGCGGTACCCGTTCTGCAAGAATTCTTAGATGTTTTCCCTGAAGACCTTCCGGGCATACCACCGGATAGGGATGTGGAATTCCGGATCGATTTGGTACCTGGGGCCAAGCTGGTGGCACGAGCTCTGTATCGGCGAGCCCCTACCGAGATGCAAGGATTGATGAAGCAGCTGCAGGAATTGCTTGATAAGGGATTCATTCGGCCAAGTGTATCCCCTTGGGGTGCACCGGTGTTATTCGTGAAGAAGAAAGACGGTAGCCTAAGGATGTGTATAGACTACCTTGAGCTGAATAAGCTGACCGTGAAGAACAAATATCCTTTGCCCCGAATTGATGATCTGTTTGACCAGTTACAAGGGGCGAGTTGGTTCTCCAAGATTGATTTAAGATCAGGGTACCATCAACTGAAAGTGAGAGAGAAGGATGTCCCAAAGACAACCTTTCGAACGCGGTATGGGCATTACGAGTTCTTAGTAATGTCCTTCGGGTTGACTAATGCACCGGCGGCTTTCATGGACCTTATGAACCGCGTGTGTAAGCCGATGCTGGATCGTCCTGTTATTATATTTATTGATGACATCTTGGTGTATTCACGGAGTGAGAAGGAGCACGCCCAACACTTGCGTGAGGTATTGGAAACTTTAAGGCGGGAAAAACTCTATGCGAAATTCTCTAAGTGTGCCTTCTGGTTACGGGAGGTACAATTTTTGGGATATGTGGTGAATGCTGAGGGAGTATTAGTAGACCCTGCCAAGGTCGAAGCAGTAGCGGGATGGAGAACACCTAAGAACCCAACTGAAATCCGGAGTTTCTTAGGATTGGTAGGCTACTATAGGAGATTTATTCAAGATTTCTCCAAAATAGCCTTGCCATTAACTCGACTTACAAGGAAGGATATAAAATTTGAATGTGGTGAAAAACAAGAAGAGTCTTTCCGGACCCTAAAGGAAAAGGTAACTCATGCTCCTGTGTTAGCTTTACCCGATGGGACGGAGGATTTGGTGATATACTCGGATGCGTCATACCTCGGCTTGGGGTGTGTACTTATGCAGCGGGGTAGAGTAATAGCCTATGCTTCGAGGCAATTGAAGAGTAACGAGGTTAATTATCCAACTCATGATCTTGAGCTGGCAGCGGTGGTATTTGCCTTAAAAATTTGGCGGCATTATTTGTATGGCATTCCGTGCACCATCTATATTGATCACAAAAGCTTGAAATATTTGTTTGATCAGAAGGAGTTAAATATGAGGCAGCGAAGGTGGTTGGAGCTGAAAATAAATCGTATATTACATATGTAAATAATCTTCTTACATATGTAAATAATCATATACAGGGCTCTCATCATATACATATGTAAATAATCATATACAAGGCTCTCATCATATACATTACATATGTAATAAATATAGTCTTTTTTATATTCACATACATCATATTACATATGTAAATAATCATATACATCATATTACATATGTAAATAATCATATACATATCACATATGTAAATAATCATTATTCTTTTCTAATTATTCAATGTTTTCTGACTCATAAAATATTTTTTTATAGCGAGCTTGTGTACTACTCTAGTTCACACGTTGAGATCACCATGGGAATGATGCAGTCATATTGCATATGATACAAGCATTCATATTAATATCCTTGAAGCTTGGGTTGATGTCCTGAATCACGATGAGCAGCGACGATCTGACGATTCTCCCCATCGCCTTTTTCTGAAGCCGAATACTCTTGTAAGTGTTTTCTCTTTTTTATAATGGTCTATAGCTAAGGTGGTAAAAATTTATAACAGTATCAAGTGTTATTTATTTTAGTCCTCCTGGACGATCCACAACCATTCATGTGATGAGAAACAAAGATTGGATATCTTCACCAGCAACCTATCTAAACAACTTGAATCCACTGACATTAGCTTGAACTTGAAAGGGGTTGATATGGTTTTTATCCCCCTTGAGGAGTCGGAAAGTTTTTTCTTAATGGTATTTGATCTGAAGCATCCTTCAATAACTATTGTCGACGTGAAACCCGATCTTGACCCGTTACTCAAAATAGTCGATCACGATGACTATTTTGAAAAAGATACTGCTTCCAAAATGGTATATAACATTAAATTAATTGTTTTGTTCATTTTTTCAATGTTAGATATTTTAATCCCAATCTTAACTACCAATTATTTATATTTTTATCCAGAAATACATATTCACCAGGTTTCTTGAAAGTGTTCATCATACCAAGTCTAATCAAATTGCTTCTTCCCCTATTCATCGGATGAAACTTCCCTGGGCCACTCCGATGTTTCTTAATGACAATGTTGTTTTTCTCATGAGGCATATGGAGAAATTTTTTGGAAGGCATTTGGCTTTTAACTGTGAGTTTGATAACAACGGTAGTAGGAAAAAGGCGCAATTGAAGACACTCCGCAACAAATACGCTGCTGCCATCCTTCTGTCTTGTAGAAACAATATGGCCCCCAAGATTAAAAAATTACTTGCTTAGGATCCCTTTCAAACATCGTATTATCTTATGTTTTAGTGTCAGATGTTTGTTTAAGTGAATTCAGATGTTGGTGAACTTTGTATTTTGATGTTATGATATGCTTTAATATTTAGTTTATGCAATTTCTTATCTTCTTTCTTCTTTCTTCTTTCTAGCTTAACTATGTCAAAGAATATTTAATCTTACAATTAAATTAATCTTTACTGTTTTTCAAATTGTACTAAATCTTCTAAACTATTTTTTCACAGTTTGTTCATCTTACATATGTAATTTATGATCTTTGATTTTTTCACAGTTGTTCATCTTACATATGTAATCTTTACTGTTTCTTTCTTGTTTACATATTCACCAAAATTGTATCAACAATGAATTTATTCATTTTTTCCTTTTTAAACATTAAAGTCCCTCTAACTTACATAAGTAATTTAAGTCTTATACATCATGGGCCTTTTTGGTACAAATATGTCATCTATTTACTTCACCTAAAATTATGAACACTACACCTATAGAGCCCATTCACACTTTTCTCATATACAATTAACAAACACTGATAACCATTAAAACATCAAATATATTAAACATACTTCAATAGCCAAGTTACACCAAAAGATTGGATACTACATCCATACAGGACCCAATATTACTTCCACAGTTGAATTACAACAAAAGAGGGAACTGCATACCTAGGGGGGTGGGGCAGGTGGGATCACAAACCTGCTTCCACTACTACTTTTTTTGAAGCTTCCCAAAATTACTAAATTTGTTACATACGTAACACTTGAAGCTGCCATCAGGCTGCCTCAATGTTACTTGTACATAACAAATACAAAAGTACCCCCATAATATCTTAATATTAGCAAACAGTCAAGAAAAGATAAAAAAAATGACACAACTACATCCCTTTCTTTTTTGATTCATGGTCTTTCACTTACTCGGCTTCAGAACCTCCCATATCAGCTTCATCACCACTTGCACGCTTTTTCTTTTTGCAGTTTCTAGAGTCATGATCTGTGACATACTCTTTGCAAGTTCGGCATAGTCGTGGTGCTTTCGGCGGTTTGTTCCTCATTTTCTCACCCGGCCCTGTAATCCGACGCTTCCTACCACATCCTTTTGTCCTAATACCATTAGGATTACCAACCACAACATCCACATTAACTGCTTGGCCTACAAGATCTTCAACCACCACCTGCTCAGATATGTCCATGTGCTCAGAAATGTCCATTACTAAACTATCTCCCTTAGTTGCAACTAGTCTTTCCCTTAGCTCCTTTACCTCTTTTGCAAGATGCTTCAGTCCACCTTCATTTGATCTAAAATCATCAACACATGAAGTCACCACTTCCATAATTTCTTTCACCAAAACGCTTTCAACACGGTTGTCGACCCCATATCGTTTATCAAGCGAGTATACTTCTCTTGGCAGGGCATTCCTAGTCCACCTTTTTGAGATGTAGATCGACGGAATTTCATGAATCAGATTCACTTGATAAACACAAAATACATGTCGGCACAAATAACCAATGCGCTTGAAACACATGCATGAGCAATCTGCCTTTTTTTCTTCAGTATCATATGTCACCTACAATAACAATTTGCACACATTCAGCCGTTATATTTAGTTAATTAATAAATTCATATAATGACACATCCTATCTAAATTATTTTGAGATGCAACTACCTTGAAAGTATTCACACATTGAGCCGTTGTGCTTCTTTGTGCCACAGAATAAATGTGAATTTGGCCCGTAACTTCTGTGTTTGAGATGTAACAATAATACATCCCTTCACCAATCTCCTCTTTCACCTCTTTGAAAATTGTATGTGTGTAGAGTTCAAAGGCATGTTTTTCAATACCTAAATCCACATTTCCGTGGTAAGAGAGCGTCGATGTCTTGAAATCAGCAGTACGTTGTTTATAACGTTGATTTTCAATCCTAGTTTCATAACATAGCATAAATTGTACCAAAGTGTTTGCACTTGTTGAATTCACTTTGAATGACGCGTTAGAACTCTCACAAACGGAAGTGGTCCTCAACAAACAAGACATTTGGTCATCTCTGAAGTACGCCGGAACCCAATCCCCCCGGATAGCATATATTTCAGTCAGCCAATCATTATCAGACAATGAGAAACTAGCAATCAGTTCTGCCCATTTCTTTTCAAAAGTTGCAGGCTTCATATATGGGCTCCATACAAGTCGATGAATTTGGGACCTAAGATCGGAATTTTGTAACACATCACCTGAAACCTGTTCCGTTAAGCAACATTTATAAATTTTCAGCTCATTCAGACAAGCAACATAACTAATCATTGCAAATTATATTAAACAAAGAAAAATTACAACTTACATATGTAACTGTTACAAATTAAACTACTTTTTCAAAAAAACAATTTGTTACATATTACATTCTGAAGTATGTAACTAATTAATTATTGCAAATTATATTATTCCAAATTATATTAAACAAAGGAAAAATACAACTTACATATGTAACTGTTGCAAATAAAACTACTTTTGAACTAAACAATTTGTTAATTATTAGATACTGAAGTATGTAATTAATGTAACTTACATAAGTTGCTATTTAAAACCATACTTATAATCTTGTAATATGGCAAATTATATTAAACAAATACAAAATACAACTTACATATGTAACTGTTGCAAACAAAACTAATTTTTAACTAAACAATTTGTTAATTATTAGATACTTTTAAGTATGTAATTAATGTAACTTACATAAGTTGCTATTTAAAACCATACTTATAATCTTGTAATATTGCAAAATGAGTAACAATCGTTTTCATTATGATTATTGATGTATATTTTATTGGCAGTTTTTATCTTCTAAGAAAAGAACAACTAATTGTATATATGAATCTATTTAGTTATTAACAAACACTTTAACTCTAATAATTACCTTTGATGGCAGTTTCTTCATGATGTGCCACATGCACAACCTATGCTTTGATTCAGTAAACACTTCTGTGACAGCCTGCTTCATGGACAAATCTTGGTCGGTCAAGATAATGGTTGGTTGTTTCTTGTGAGCTTTCAGAAAATTCTCTAGTAACCATATGTATGATTCTCCAGTTTCATTAAATAACAAACCAGCACCAAACGTCACACAACGCCTATGATTATCGACCCCAGTAAAGGGTACAAAAATCATGTCGTACCTGACAAAAATAGATAAATGAAACTGTTTGAGACTGTTCATCTTACATATGTAAGTGTAATCAATAATTTCTAAATAAATTCTACATTTCTAAACTTACTTGTTTGTTTGGTATGTCGCATCGAATGCAGCTACATCACCAAAAGCCTGGTAGTTCAGCTTCGAGATCTCATCCGCCCAGAAAAGACATCTCAACTTTCCATCAACAACCACGTAATCAAAGTAGAAATCTGGTAGGCTTTTGGCCCTCTCATGTAACCTGTTCAGCACCAGTTGTGTATCTCTATCCCCAATAAACATCCTTGTTGTCTTACTAAAATTTTTAAAGTCTAATGGGGTACCGTTGACATTATGGTGACCCCCATTCATTGAAACCATAAAACGGTGAGCCTTAATAGGTCCAACACTGTTAAGACTCATATCATGAATAAACTTTTTTGTGGCAAATGGAAGTTTCCTAGATATCTTAGTCAAATCTCTATTAAACCCTTCAACCATTGAGTGATTGTGCCCTTCATGAAAACTCAACAAAAGAACAGTTTGGTTTAAGTGGTTATATTTGACACAAATACTAGCTTTGCAATTATTACGGAAGTAGGTACTTTGCCTGCAACTACTAGATGACTCGAATTTTTTTTGAAACTGTGGTATCCCAGCCCGGTTGCATCTAAGATACTTATGTGTGACAATTCCAGCATACTTTTTTTGTTGACCTATTCTCACCGAAAAGCCACAAGCATGTGCATATGCTTTGTACATCTTAAGAACATCCAATAAAGTTGGATATTGAGCACCTCTCACCGGTTTGAGATTTTCTTCAACATTAGGAAACCAAACCAAGCTACCATTAGGTGTCGTGAAAACATCACAGCTATCATCAGTTACATCCTCGTTACATCCATCTATTTTACGTTTACAAAAAATGCATACAAAAGAGTTAAACATAACATAAAATGTCAACATCCCATTAAATATAAGACCCATTAACTAAAAAATGGAATGAAAGACATTCTTACCTTCATTAACTTCACTGTCATAATTGAAAGCAGGTGGTGTATTCAATGTAGATGTGCTTCCTTCATCGTATTGAAAGTTCAGAGACAAACATTTGGTTGGGGACTCCATTAATGTGTTTGGAGTTATCTCCAAACTATACCAACTCTTAAAACAAAGGAATTATTAATATAGGAGAAGCTTTGTTTTTGTTGGAGGGAAAAGTACAACCTAACAGTGATATTTTTGGGAGGGAAAAGATTTATTGATAAGATTTGTCAAAAGAACATTGGTAAAGAAAATCTTGGTAAAGATTTATTAGTAAGATATATCAAAAGTACATTTGTTGAAGGGAAAATATTTATTAATATCACTTGTCAGGTACATGACCATATTTTCTTTATATTCGAAACAAAAGAGAAGATGCTACCTAGTTAAGATTTCAGGTTGCTGACTTTTAAACTATGTACAATTTGATGAAAAGTAGTCTGCAGGTTGCTGACTCGACTGATGATCACATCTCTCTTCAAAACCCAAATGACTAAATTGCCCCTCATATAGTAGATAAGAAAAGCAACGTGGCTTATTGAGAGCCATCTATTTGGTTTTCATAGTTTTTCTAAGTGGGAATGGTTTTTCATATATCCATGCCCTATATATATATATATATACATATATACATATATATATATATATATACATATATATATATATATATAAAGAGAGAGAGAGAGAGAGAGAAAGGATAAAATGAAAACAACCTTGAGTTTGGAAAACCATGAAAACCAATTTGTAGCCATTGATTACCAAGATCTGATGAATGAGATTAATTCAGCATTTTTTCTTTCTTTTAATTGAATTTTTTAATTCTTTTTCCTTTCTTATAAATGAAAATGGCATTTTAGGTATGAGGGTTTTTAAAATCTGCATCACCATCAAATCAACACTCTCTTTCATCTTTCCCATGATATCTCATCATTTCATCTACACTCTCTCACCTCCACATTTCAAAATTGTCAAACCCTCATCTCATTTTTCATCTTCTTCTTCCCTCACTTAAAGATCATCCCTATGGCATCTTCATCTACCACATCGCCACCACATACTTCATTCCGCCATTTTCACCCACCACCACCACCACATTTCTTACTTCTTTTAAAACCCACAATAAATTTCTTAGCTTTCACCATGGAACTCAAGATCCGAGAAACCCACCACCATCACTAACCACCATGGAACTCGCCGCTCGTAGATCTGTCGTCGCTCGTAAAAGAGACGGCTTCGTTCACCGGTTTTCTAGGTGTCGCGGACACCCTAGTTTTCTCCGACATCCGCTCGTTCATCCGATGTCGCGACATCGTTCCAGATGTCCGATTCGTCAAGCTCAAACATCAAGTTTGTCGCCATCGCGCCGTCTTGCTTCGCCATCTAGTTCGAAACTCAAAATCAAAGGTACCTGTTCCTCTTCACCATCTAGTTTGATATGGATGAAGAAGAAGATGAGAATAATAAATGAAAAAAGGAAAATAATAAAAGGAAAATGGGTTAGGTGTGATGATAATTTGCTTTGTCGGTATTTTTTTAGCCTTTTAATATTCAAATGGTTAGTTTTCTTTTATCTTTATTTGGCTTTTAATATCAAAAATTTTAATTTTCTTATAGCTTTTCTTTTTTGTTATATCTTTTCTCGTTCTCGTTTTTATGCATGGTTTTTTTAATAAAATGTTTATTATACCTAGTTAACCATTACATTAGTCTATAGAGTAATCTATTAAAATGGATTATTTTTTCTACATGTGTAAGCTTTATATGTTTGACTCTGATGTGTTTTCAATATTTTCTGATGTTTGTATGTCTGTTTTATGCTTTTATGTTGTAGTGAGTTACATATATAACTCAAAGGTTACATATGTAAATATTGGTTTACATATGTAGCTCACTGTTTTACATATTTTAATCCTTGGTTTAAATATGTAATTCTTAGTTTACATATGTAACTCACTGTTTTACATATTTTAAGTGTTGGTTTATATATGTAACTATTGGTTTACATATGTAAGTTTTGGGTTTCACATGTAACACTTATAGTACACAGCATAACGGTTCAACAAAGATTCTAAAAGAGTTCATAAACAAATAGTTGTTTCAAAACAAAAATGTGAATTTAATTGTGTTAAATATGTAACTCGTTGTTTACATACTTTAAGTGTTGGTTTACATATGTAACTATTGGTTTACATATGTAAGTCTTGGGTTTCATATGTAACACTTCTAGTACACAACATAACGACGCGACAAAGATTGTAATAAGAGTTCATAAACGAATAGTTGTTTCAAAACACAATTGTAAATTTAATCGTATTAAATATGTAACTCTTGGTTTACATATGTAACTCACTGTTTACATATTTTAAGTGTTGTTTTACATATGTAACTACTGGTTTACATATATAAGTTTTTGTTTCAAAACACAATTTGTAAATTTAATTGTGTTAAATATGTAACCATTGGTTTACATATGTAACTCATTGTTTACATATTTTAAGTGTTGGTTTACATATGTAACTACTGGTTTACATATAGAAGTCTTTGTTTCAAAACACAATTGTAAATTTAATTTTGTTAATTATGTAACCATTGATTTACATATGTAACTCACAGTTTACATATGTAACTATTGGGTTACATATATAAGTCTTTGTTTCAAAACACAATTGTAAATTTAATTGTGTTAAATATGTAACTCTTGGTTTACATACGTAACTCACTGTTTACATATTTTAAGTGTTGCTTTACATATGTAACTACTGGTTTACATATGTGTGTCTTGGGTTTCATATGTAACACTTATATTATAAACATCAGGAACTGATGGACTTGTTTTCTTTTCGTAGGTGAATGGATTTTGCGTTAAAGATGAAGATTATTATCAAGATCTGAAGCATAATTAGGGTTTTTATATATATTTTTGTTAGATTGTTATATTTGTTTTGTTAGCTAGCTTATTCTTTTGATAATTTTTTAGAATGCCGATTCGTATAAAACATTTTGTAACGTTTATTGTTGATTGTAATTGTTTGTTTATTAATTAATAAAATTTATTTTGTTATATTTTTTGGTTATACATATCCTGATGAATTTACATATATAATACGTAGTGAAAAATTATGTTACATATTTAACAAAGTTACATATGTAACCAATCTGTCTTGGGAATTAAAAAAGTAAGAGAGAGAATGTTGCAGAAAGTGTGTAAGTGAGCTGTCAGAATCCAGAACGTGATTAGATATGTCACAGTTTCTTTTTCACAAGCATAAAGCAATCAATGGAGTAAATGACATTCATACCCTTCCTTGGAAAAAGTCAATAGGCGACGTGGATCTCCTCATGACCTTTCAAATGGTTTACTTGGTTTGTCCAAAGTGGGAAGGGTTTGCAATATATCCCCACCCTATATATATATATATATATATTAGGTTAGTAACCCGTGTATTACGAGGGTTGAATAAATATTCATAATATAAGATAACTATTAAAAAGTAAAAACTGATATGAGATTTAAAAATTATGAATGATATCACCGTGAGATCATATCAAATGGTTATTTTATAGCAGTTAAGTAAAAAGTATATTTTTTTATAAAATATAGTAAATTAGAGTATTTTGTATATCACAATTGGAAAATAAATTGCTTAGTGCTTTAAAATGATGTTGAGAATTACAATAACCATTGTTATTATTATTTATGATTACTTGAATTATCAGAGAATGTTAAAGGATACTTAGAACATGTTGAAGATGATAATTGAACTCATAAAAGTTATTTTTCAGAATATAAAAGGGTGTTTGACATTTTAATATTTTAATTGAATAAATCAACCACCCTAATATATAATATTTTTAATTAATAAATATTAGTAACTATTATTAAAAATTCAAAAATTGATGTTACATCTCTTAATATTAGAAAATTCAAATAATTAATGTAAATTTGGTAGTTTAATTAATAAATAATTTATGTAAATATATACTTAATAAATATTAATAACTATATATATATGTATATAGTCAAAGGTTCATTGTAAACCCCTTAAAAAGTGTAGACCCTGTAGACCCCTATATTGTTCTATTAAACTCACTAAAAATTATAAAACTCATTGTTGTTGAATTTGGTTTATTTTTTTATTTTTTTATTTTGTCATATTCTATCTTTATATTTTAATTTAGGGTTTATTTATAAAGTTTTTAGTTTTTTCTTTATTTTTTATTTTCTTATTTTGAAATTATAATTTTTAGTGAGTTTTATAGAACATCGATTTTTTAAAGTTGCAGTGAGTTTTAAAAACAATGAGTTTTAAACTTAAGAGTGAGTTTATAATTTGTAATGATCGAGTTTTATAATTTTCAATGAGTTTTATTAAACATTGATTTTTAAAGTTGTAGTGAGTTTTAAACACAACAGTGAGTTTTAAAACTCAGTAAAAAGTTTTATAATTTTTATGAGTTTTATAAAACAATATAATTGTTTTAACAGCAAATATATTTTAGTGTATCCAACAACTTTCTAGGTTTTT
>JBCNJP010000019.1:40376945-40455279 GCA_039602395.1 Deinandra increscens subsp. villosa | reverse complement strand
CAACATCGAAACCTCCTAACGCCATAGGGAATAACTTAATAGGTAGTTTGTACCCTTCTAACTCTATTAGGCAGTTATCTACTACCTCAGTAATCCTAATACTTTTCCCTGAGGCAATCTCGACCTCGAATGGTCTATTAGCCCTAACAGTTGGTCTATCAATTAGCTTACAGAATTCATGCGAAACAAAACTCCTACTAGAACCAGAGTCGAATAACACAGAAGCAGGCACATTATTAACGAGAAACGTACCTGAAACTACATCGGGTGTTATCTTGGCTTCGGTGGTAGTCAGGGTATAAGCTCTACCCTTTGCCTTTGGAGCCTCTTTCGCCTTTGGTGGTTCTGAATTCGTCACCAACTTGGGGCAGTTTGTCCTGATATGATCGGGGCTTCCACACTCGAAACACCTCCTTGGATCCGGACAACGATTGGCAAAGTGACCTTCCTTCCCGCACTTATAGCAGCCAGTTGTCACTGTCCTACACTCTCCATAGTGATTCTTATTACACTTGTTACACAAGGGCTTGCTGCCCTTTGATCCATTCTTTTGATTTTTGCGGTGACCCCTGTCATTCTTCTTTGAACCTTCAGCCGTCTCTATCCACTTTCTCTTAGACTCCTCTGGTCTACCTCCTGCTCCGAACATCTCACTATAGAGATTGGAGCTTAGATTCACCGTTGCCTTGAACGTTCTAGGCTCAATAGCCTTAATGAATTCCCTAACTCGGCCAGGGAGGCCTTGGACGTATCGTTTCACCCTTTGAGCTTCAGTGGTGATTAACGCAGGCAACAATCTTGCCATAGCATTGAACTTGGACGTATATTCTCGATGCGTCATGTTTCCAGCTTCGAGCAACAAGAAGTCCTTCTCCAATTGATCCAGCTCTCCCCTAGGGCAGAAATCTTCGAGAACTAACTTTTTCAAGTCGTCCCACTTCATTACGGCGATAGCTACACTCCCTTCAGTCTGCCTAACCATTCCCCACCAGTGCAATGCTTCAGATACAAACGAGTGAGCGGCGTACTTCACTGCTTGATCTTCTCTGCACCCACTGATCTCAATAACTTCTTCCATCTCATGAATCCATTCGAAAGTAGCTATTGCATCCTTCTTGCCATCATACGAAGGGGGTTTGCAACCACAAAATGTCTTGAAAGAACATCCTCTACCTCCTTGTCCTTCCTCCATATCCCCTGATTCATTCCTATTCCCGTTGTTATTTCCTCCACCTCCCGTCCCGTTGGTTCCACCAACGCCTCTTTGGACTTGGGCTATTGCTTGCGCGACAATAGCCGTTACTTGTTCGATAGTGAACGTATTAGTTTCGACTTTAGCTTCAGGCTCGGGATTCGCTCGCGTGGTTCTCCTAACTATTCTACCGTCATTGCTATGACTTCCTCTAGCCATTTCCTACATTAAGATGAGTGACATTTTAGAATTTATGTGACGTAGAGTTTCCAAGTTTTGAATACATGATAGACAGATAAGCGCAGACATCAATACGTTTATTTATATATGATGTCTTCAAAACTTAGCTACACCAATTCACATGCATTCTTAGTGTCCCCATCCTAAATTCCTACTTCCATTGACAACGTATCCTATCGTCAAAGGAATTATCTCGCACTTGGCCTCATAATAACCAGTATTTAAGATATACTTATATAGTTAATACCAAATTGCAGTAGCTAATTGCAATTGGGTATTTCCCATACCCATATACTCTAAACCCCGTCTATTATGTTCCTAATGCAACGTTCTACCTATGTGCATAACTATCAATACTGGCATTTGTCTCATCTTACTTGGCCTTCCAAGAGTCCTAGTTTAAGTCTAGACACCGCAATAGTATCTAAATCTCTTAAACCAAGGCTCTGATACCAACTTGTGACGCCCACTCCCAGACTTGGCCCTAGGAGCGGTCACGCATCGGATTTACTCATGAACACAAGGTACAACAGAGATAACTAAAGCAGCGGAAATAAAAACTTTTATTCATATGCCAAGTATTACATAGTAAGAGAGACAAATACAAAAGAGAAATAAATATCTCCATGCCAGTCTTCGAAAATGTCTTCTCTTGATAGCTTGACATTGTCTTCATAATGTACGCCCCCTAGTTCCTGCTCACATCTCAGCCTTCCCTTTTCGATCCGAAGGTCCAGTCTCATCTGACATACATAACTTAACAAGTCAGCTTACGCTGGTGAGTTCTACGTTTTGGGAAAACTTTACCTTTCGAAGGCACTTAGGTTTGTCAAACACATTTCTGCAATTAGATAATCAAACACAAAGCATATAGCACATATATTCACATATTCTAACCTCGTGAATAGACTAACCTTCTGTTGCTTTGTCATCCTTGTCTCATATTAACTGCTATCTTAGGGAAATAGTGTTTCTATTTGCTTTACGAACACATCGTGTAGCAATGGTCCCTTTAGTTTTGACACTATATAGCTTTGACGCTATCTGGCTTTGACGCCGCTTAGCTTTGACGCTTTCTGGCTTTGACGCCGCTTGGTTTTGACACCATTGGGACAACACTATTTAACTTCTTGTTTCAGAAGTCCCTTACTTACCAATCTTTCCTCGATTACCATTCTTAATCTATTCTACTAGAAACATCGAAATGGCAATCTATATTTCCTCTACTCATCATCGTACAATCAATACATATAACAAGCAATTATAACAATTGAGAGTATTTTCACAAAACGTTATGTATATCAGCCCAAAACTTTTTAAAGCATTTAAACAATTTAAAAGAGGGCTCATAGAACTCACCTTAGCTTTGCGAAGCTATTATTCTTGGGTTAAGTTCTCGTGAATCAGTTTCTTAATTCCTTTAACGTAATGTCCCTATCAAGACATCCTAAAGGTTACAATTCACATTTAGGACTTACCCCATTATCCCAAAACCCAACTCATTATTGGTTAATATTTTTAATAGTCAAAATGACCATTTTGCCCCTTTTACATATTTTGTTATATATCTTTCAAGTCTTTGCTCCTTAACGTTTACCGCTCGTGTTTCCTCATGACCGATCATTTGGCGGAATTACTATGAGGAATAGTCACGGGGTTTGGAATTTTGGTGACGATTGTTACCGGCCGTGTAGGCGTCATTAACGACCATGAGGCGGAATTACTACAATCGTTGCACCGAGTAATTTAATTATAAATTACCAAAATTTAAACTCATATATATTTAATATATATGTAAACATGTTACCATACCAAAATTCAAGTCCTTATACCCTCCGGATTATTTTATATTAAATATCCATATTCCGAAACCCTAATTACCCATTTTTCTCGTTTCTATAGCAAAACTCATTTTTATACAAAACCGTCTTAGGGTATTATCCATTATGACATTTTATAATATCCTTTAAGATGGCAAAGCTTAATTCAAAACCGTTTACTCGATTTGGGCAAAACATCGTTATGAAAACCCTAATTTTGACCCGTTTTCAAAACTCATACCAAACCTTCACCAATTCTGAAATAAACTTAGGGCTTTCTTAAAACACATCAAATTAGGGTTACCTACAAAAATTCAGAGCCTAATTCCCATCCCATCATCCAATTTTACCCAAACAAGCTCAAGAACCCTAATTTGAGCATAATTTTAAAAGTCATACTTAGAAATTGATTAAGCCAAAACTGAAAGAGGTTATTTTAGACCTTACCTAATAATGCTTGACTGCAGAAATTTGCTCTTTAACTCCTCACCATTTGAGAGAATTTGATCGATGAAGGTTCTGCGTTTTCTAGGGTTTTTAGAGAGTTTTTGGATGAAGAAATCATGAATTGGTGATCAATCTGGTGAATTCGACCTCTATATATAGCCATGACCTGCGCCTTGATGCCTAGACACGTACCCTAGTGACTAAGCTCTTGAAAACGACACGTGGATTGCTCAAAAAGTCGAAAACGTGGCTGCATTTGCGTCCAAACGAATTTTCTGCGACCTGTATGGCTCGCGTATCGCGCCAATCTTGGCTAGGTTCTTCGCGATACGCCTGCCATCTTTGGCTGAATGACAGTTTTGGTCCCTGTGGTTTTTATCTACATTTCAGCCCCCTAACTTCTACCAAACTGTTATTTTATGCACCGAACTATTATAAAACATGTTTAATAAAGTTTCTAAGGCTCGGGACACCCTCGATGATATACATATACATACGTATATATTTTTATATATATATATATATATCTTTTGATATTTTACGTTCTAACCCCTCCAACTTTCCAATACTTATCATTTCATGTTATGGGTCACATTAGGATATATTTTTACTATATCCTAAGCCTTAAATGTTCATAATAGTTATAGATACGTAGAATATCCGTATCCGTTGATAACTTTACATAAATTACACTTTTGGCCCTTCTACTTTTTCATTAGTTATTATCACATGTATGTAACTATCAATTCACACATATATCATCATGTTATTTGTATAAACATATATTTATCTCATATTTTACTTTCATTACCGTTTAACTCATTCGTTTATACAAATTTCATCATTTTGGCCATTAAACACGTATTTCTAACACATGCAATTTATCTAATGCATAGTTTACCATTTTTATCAATCAAACTTACGTATTGATAATATAGACACGTATTTACTATATATATCATGTACCTGTGAAATTGGGGTGTTACATCACGTGTCCTAAAGACCCGGTCAACTAACGGAAGCGTGGACTGAGTGGACTTCCAACGGTCGTGTGAGGAACGTGGAGTTAGTTGCTAGTTTTTAGGGAATATTGTTACAATGTAATCCGTATTTAAACTGAGCTCTAGGAACACACACACACACCTTTCTTTACTTCTTTTTACGATCACAATTCTTTGCAACACTTAGATTACGAGCTCATTTCATTTGTACTCAAGATATTTATTATATAAAAGTTTTAGGAGGCAGGTACTTTGAACCGGCCCCCGAGGTTTTTTGCTAGGCTCCTTGAGGATACTCAAGGATTCCTGGATTTTCCCTCGTTACATCCTCGTGTCAATCTTCACAATTAAATTTTCATCTTTATTTACATCAAACACGCTACCTCACTTACAAAGTTTGATCAACTAATTGCTTAGGCAGCTTTTGACCAAAACAATTTGGCGCCCACCGTGGGGCAAACGGTGTTTGAATTCGATTAAGAGCCTTGATCTTCTTCCCATAATCGATTCTTGAAAATGTCGAACCAACAAAAACTTACTTCGAAATCTGTTTCATCCACTAAACCGGCTGTCGACACTGGTCTCCCCCCAATGCCGAAGAAAGTGACCAGCGCCGACGCTAAAAGAGTGGAATATCCTACTTTTCAGGGATCTCAAGGTACGTCCACTGACTCTGCTATTTCTAATAACGATATGTATGTTTTGATCAGGCAGATGAAGTCTCATGTGGATGAGCAAGCCAAAACCAACGAGAAAATGATGAAGGACATCATGGAATTGAAGAAATCAAAGAAACCAGTAGAGGAAATTAGCCCGTTGATGCCAAAATCATTCGGGTTTGACTCTCCGGAAATATCTGAGCAGCCGAAACAGAAAGCAAATCCCTCTACTGCTCCAAAGTCAGGTATTGCAACAGCTACTACTGCAGGATTCTCAGGCTCTCAGCATCAGAAGGCTTCCAGGGTGATAGATCTAGAATACTCTGGGTTCTACTCCGAGCAGCCCCCAGAATCTTACTACAGTGGATATGAAAGTCAGCAGCTGCCGAGATGCTCGAGTCAGCAACCAGCCGGGTTTTTAAGCCATCAAGTGCCGACATTCTCGATACAACAACCTGTATCTCAACCACAGCGGTTTGCTGCGACGAACCTTCATGAACCCTGGAGTCAGCGGTCAACAGCGCCTACTCCTCAGATGCTACAGGGATCTTCATCTCAGCCATTCCAACAATATCGGAGCCGCTTCCGAGCTGCTCAGGATCCTCAAGGATCCTTATTTTCTAATCCTACTGTCTCTGCAGGCAAATTCCCAGGTTCATCTCAGGAGATGCATGAGGGAGACTTTATCCCCATGCAAGTGGAAACCACAACTGAGCCAACCGTCCTTAGAGATGCTGAATATGGACCCCAGATCCATCTCCAAACTTCCAGGGCTGGTAACAACTTTGATAATTTTTATTATAACCCTAACCAAGGAACTGTGCAGGATGCAGGTATCAACCCAACTATTGCTAGGGAACTTCAGAGGTTAAAGGACATGATCTCAAGTGTCCCCGGTGTTATTCGTCCAATTCCTGAAGTGCCAGCAGGCAGCCACAGAGTTTCTAGATTTGCATGGCCCATTTGTGACGTGGAGATACCAAAAAGATTTCAAACCCCCAACATGAAACTCTACGATGGGACCACAGATCCTGAGGAGCACGTGGCACAATACAGGGAACAAATGGAAATCAACCCCATTCCTGTAAACATCAAAGAAGCTTGCCTATGCAAGGGATTCGGCTCAACATTGACAGGGCCAGCCTTAAAATGGCTGCTCAGTATCCCTCCTAATACCATTACTTCTTTTCCCCATTTAGTTAACTTGTTTAATAACCAGTTTTCTTGCAGAAGGAGCTTTGAGAAGCTCACAGGTGACTTGTACAGAATAGTTCAGAAGCCCAACGAATCCCTGAGGGATTATGTAGCCAGATTCGGTCGAGAAGCTCTGGATATTCCCAACCTAGATATGGTTGCTGCTGTAGAAGCTTTCAAAATGGGGATTAGAGAAGATTCCCGCTTTTATGATGATTTGGTTATGACTCCTTGCAGGAACCTTGATGAAGTTAGAACAAGGGCATTGAGGTTCATCAGGTTGGAAGATGATAAGAAGATCCAGAAAAGAGGTGACGAATCAGGCAGAAGGACAGATTCTCCCGGAAAACAACAGCGAAACAAACCCTATTATCGGAACGATAATCCCAGGGTCAACGAAGTTGAAGAAGAAGATGACGAAGAAAACTTTCCAAAGGTATCTGATTATTGCTTTTCAGTTGACACATGTGGTTTGTTATATGCCTTGCAGGATCTAGGGGATAAAGCCAGGTGGCCAAGAAAATCAGAAAAACAAGGATCGTGGAAGGATAAGTCTAAGTGGTGTGCTTACCACGAAGACTTCGGGCACTTAACAGATGACTGCATAGCCCATCGAAAAGAAATCAGTTACCTGCTCAGCAAGGGGCATCTCAAAGAATTGTTTGGCAGGAAGAGAAGTAAAACTCAAGAAGCTGCCGAGCTGCCCAAAAGAGCACAGTCGCCGCCAGCAGATGCAAAAGTAATCAACTTCATCTCAAGAGGATCTGACATATGCGGAGCCTCCTTTTCATCAGCAAAAAGACATGCAAAGGAGGCCAAGATGGACCAAGGCAGTCGGCCAAAGAAGAACACGATATTGACTGAAGACAAAGTTATCTCTTTTGACGAAACTGATAAGCTAGATATCCGTGATCCCCATCACGACAGTCTGGTAATTACATTATGTATTGCTAACCATTATGTTCGCAGGATCCTGATAGACAATGGCAGTTCGGTCAACATTATTCAATTGGACGTGCTTAAAAAGATGAGCATTCCAGAAGAAGAGATAATTCCAAGATCCTCGGTATTAGTAGGATTCAGCGGAGAAACTAAGCATACGGTTGGAGACATCAGACTTCCTGATTACATCGAAGGAGTCAACTCCATGCAGAAATTCTGCGTTATTGACTCCCTTCCTTGTTGCAATGTAATCTTGGGAAGGCAATGGATCCATGACATGAAAGCAGTTCCATCTACCTATCATCAATGTGTGAAGCTTCCCACACCTTGGGGAATTGTAAGAATACTAAGCGATCAACAAGAAACCAAAGACTGCTATACTTCCGCTATGAAGAACACCATCAAGCCAAAGCCAGCATAGCAATTAATGAAACCAGCACGAAGAATTCAGATGACAAAGGAGTTGGAAATCAAAGAAGTTCAACTTAATCCTGAAGATCCTGAAATCAAAGTGCTGGTAGGAACCAATATTCCTGAGGATACTTAGGAGCAGCTCGTGAGCCTCTTGAAGTCCCGAGTCAAAACGTTTGCATGGAAACATGAAGACATGACAGGTATATCTAAAGATATTATTACTCATAAACTTGGTATAGATGATTCTTTCAGGCCAATACATCAGAAAAGAAGGAAGTTCGCTCCTGAGAGAAACATTATAATCCAAGAAGAAGTTGACAGGCTGCTCAAGTAAAAAATGATCAGAGAAGTTAAATATCCTCGATGGCTGGCTAATGTGGTGGTAGTCCAGAAGAAAAACGTAAGTGGAGGGTATGTGTAGACTACACAGACCTAAACAAGGCCTGTCCAAAAGACCCATTCCCTCTACCACATATCGATTCTATGGTGGACGCAACTGCTGGACACGAGATGCTAACTTTTATGGACGCTTCTTCGGGCTTTCAACAAATTCAAATGGAACCATCAGATCAGGAAGACACAGCCTTCATGACTCCCACAGGTACTTATTGTTATATTGCAATGCCTTTTGGTTTACGAAATGCAGGTGCCACGTACCAGAGGCTAGTCAACATGATGTTTAAAGACAAACTGGGGGACACCATGGAAGTATACATAGATGATATGGTAGTAAAATCGAAGGAAGCAAAGGATCATCCTAGAGACCTTCAAGCTGCTTTTGATATCTTGGACCAGTTCAACATGAAATTGAATCCTTCCAAGTGCCATTTTGGAGTAAGAGCCGGCAAGTTCTTGGGCTTCATGTTTACTGAAAGAGGAATTGAGGCCAGCCCTGAACAGATCCAAGCAATCATAAATTTGAAGTCTCCAACAAATGTTAAAGAAGTTCAGACACTAAATGGCAGAGTGGCAGCACTCAACAGGTTCATATCAAGATCGTCTGAAAAAAGCAAAGAATTCTATGACATATTGAAGAAGAACAAAAAGTTCGAATGGGGTGAAAAACATGAAGCAGCTCTAAGCTCCTTGAAAGAATATTTATCATCTGCTCCACTTCTAATGCAACCAGTCAAGGGCGAACCACTATCTCTCTATTTAGCAGTTTCAAGCAGCTCAGTAAGTGCCGTGCTTGTGAAAGATCATGAGGGACAACAGCATCCGGTATACTATGTAAGCAAAACATTATTAGACGCCGAAACCAGGTATTCTTATTTAGAAAAATTAATCTTAGCCCTTGTCATGGCTTCCCAAAAATTAAGACATTACTTAGAAACTCATGTTATTTATGTGAAAACTAACTATCCTGTTAAGTGTGTATTGAGAAAACCTGAAATGTCAGGAAGAATGGCGAAATGGGCAGTTAAATTAAGTGCCTATGACATCATATACGAGCCAAGAACAGCAATCAAGTCACAAGCCCTTGCAGACTTTGTGGCTAATTTCAGCAGCGATATACTGTCAGAAGTTGAACTAGAGGTCAAGCAGCTCGAAGAAGCTTCAGGCAGCTGGATCCTATATACAGATGGAGCATCTAACGTTAGAGGAACAGGATTGGGTGCGCTACTGAAATCGCCACAGGGGGACATTATCCCTCTATCTATCCATTGTGAACTCAAGGCTACTAATAATGAAGCCGAATACGAAGCTTTAATTGCAGGATTACAACTCGCTAAAGATATGGGTATCCAACACATTCAAGTTTTTATTGACTCCTTGTTATTAACTAACCAATTTAATGGATCCTATGCAGTGAAAGGCGAAAGGCTAACCAAATATCTAGACCTTGTAAAACAGTTAGCATTATCCTTTGAAAATTGCAGCATATCACAGGTACCTCGAGAGGAAAACGCAGAAGCTGATGCTTTGGCAAATTTAGCATCATCCTTAAGGATCCCAGAAGGTGTCAAGATTCCCATAACTCATATCCTGGCACCGGCAATCGAAGAACAAGAAGTTAATGATGTCACAACAGATAAAGATCAAGAAATGGTAGACTCTCAGGATCCTCAGAAATCCTGGACTTACCCTATCAGGAGATTTATCCAAGAAGGAGAAATCCCCAAAAACGAGAACTCCAGACTCTTCCGAACAAAGGTAATCCCATATTCAATAATAAATGGTATCTTATACAAGAAATCTCTTGCAGGACCATACTTGAGATGCCTCGAGCGGCCTGAAGCACTTGCGGTACTCCAGGATATTCATGAAGGTGATTGTGGCAATCACACTGGGGGCAGATCACTATTTTCCAAAGTATTGAGAACAGGGTACTATTGGCCTACTATGAAGAAGGATGCAATGGCCTTTGTTCAGAAGTGTGATGCGTGTTAGCGGCACGGCAATATCCTCCATCAGCCCGCTGAGCCGCTCCATTCAATATCATCTCCATGGCCGTTTATGAAATGGGGCATGGACATAGTTGGTAAGCTGCCTGTAGCACCTGGAGGAAAAGTCTTCATGCTAGCCATGACGGACTATTTTTCTAAGTGGATTGAAGCCGAAGCTTTTGTTTAAGATAGAGAAAAAGAAGTGATTTCCTTCATTAAAAGGAATATCTTGACGAGGTTTGGAATCCCATCAGAAATAGTTTGTGACAACGGCTCCCAATTCATTGGAAAAAGAACGACTAGTTTTTGTGAGGCATGGGGCATCAAAATGGTAACTTCAACTCCCATACATCCACAAGCTAATGGTCAAGCGGAATCGAGCAATAAGATTATCATCAATAATCTTAAGAAGAAGCTAGGAGACAAGAAAGGAAAATGGGCTGAAGAGCTACCTTTCGTATTGTGGGCTGACAGAACGACCTCCAAGAATGCTACTGGTCGAACACCATTTTCCTTGGTGTTTGGCTCAGAAGCTGTAATACCCACTGAAATGGTGATGCCAACTGCCAGAACAAGCTGCCAAGATTTTGAAGCAAATAAGCAAGAGCTCCTTGAAGATCTCGAAACGATCGATGAAATCAGAGACCTCGCGAAATTCAGGATGGCAGCATACCAGCAAAGGATAGCCAGGTCTTACAACAGGAATCTCAGGATCAGAAGATTTCAAGTAGGAGATCTGGTAATCAGGAAAGCTTTTCAAAATACAACCAATCCAGCACATGGGAAACTTGCACCTAAATGGGAAGGTCCTTACCTAATAGACTCAGAAGCTGGAAATGGAGCATACAGGCTAGCAACTATGGAAGGTGAGCTGCTCCCAAGAGCTTGGAATGCAATTCACTTGAAGTTATATTTTATGTAAGCGCTCTCTAGATCCTCTGAGCATATCAAAAGAATCCTTGTTTAAACTTCGAAAACCTCAGGTATGATTTTTGACCCTTATTTCAATTTCATATTATTATCTTTGTGGAATGATTACTGACTTAGGCATCGGAGGGGTGTTAGCCAAGCTAACACCCACCCCTCACCAAGCCTTGAAGTGTTTTGTAGGTGCTCCGAGCGTCTTACCATAAGCTAGAGGTTGATCACCTCTTCTAAGTCAAAAGCATTCTGAATGCAATCAAAGGTTTAGGAGGTTTTCACCTTCTCGTTCACTAATGGGAATCGCCAGGAGCGCAAGACCCTCGCCGGGAGCGCACGGTGGTGGCCTATGGTTCAAGGTGGTGCGACCAGTCCATCTGAGGGTGGCTGATAATTTCATCACTGTTGGCCATAGAGTGCACTTCAAAATGGGTGGCAGACGTGTCCTCTCGAAAAGATTCTAAAGTTTTTGGCATTTTCATGTCAACCAAGGTTTAGGCACATTCGTGTCTCTCAAGTTTTTGGGCTTGACCCCAGTTGGCTTAGACCCAAGACTTATAAAGCATTCCGTACCTCAGAAGACAAGGTTGGGCTTGACCCCTGTTTGACTTGTTCCTAAATGCTCAAGACTTATTCTCAGATTCATCGGAATTTCATCTCAAGGATCCCTAAGGATCCTCATGGATCCTGGTTATCTCGACAGTTGGATTACTTTTGAACAGGTGACGTTGGTACTGCGTATATTGCATATTTTTATTACTAACCAAGTATTGGCTGGCATCATGGTTTGTTAACATTGACAAAGTTTTATGGGCTTTAGAATTTTTAAACTAAGCATCCTGTCGGATCGTCATTCAAACATTTTTTCAAAATAACTAAAAATATACACACCAAGATGATCAAGATACTACTAAGTTATATTTGTGCAGGAAATTAGAAAAGTTGACCCCAGGCTTCGTCTTGGAACCCAAGATCCCTCCACCTGAGGCCAACCACATTGTCTAAGGAGCTTGGACTTCGCCTTGAAACTCAAGGTCCCTCCATCCAAGCTCCCAAAAGTCAAGTTACCATTGTTTTTGTTTCATCACTGCCATTGTTTACAAAAGAACCACAAACCACCAAAACAAACAAACTAAAAAAGTGGGCTCCGACCTAGTCAAGAATGCCTTCATCGCCCAACTTATCACCAGCAGCCTCCGCCTGCTCCACCTCCTTGCCCTTGCCCTTCTCCTTCTCAGCTTCCTTCTCGACCTCCGGCTCGACCTCCTTCTCAGCTTTTTCAGAAGCATCCCCCCTCTCAGCCAACAGCTTCTTGAGGCTCACCTCCCAATCCTTAACCGGCCAGCTCTCTGGAGTGAAGCCTTCAGCCTGAGCAGCAGTCGCCATCTCGATCATGCACTCAAGCACACTGATGGCGGCTGAGGATTGAGCATTCTGTTCAGCCAGGTTTAAAGCTTCAGCAGCTGCAGCATCTCTTTCTTTGAGCTGCTTCTCGTAATGGCGTGTGTTGCTGGCTGCTGCCTTACTCACCTTCTCAAGACGGAGCGTGGCCTGGTCAAGTTTAAGCTCAGAGGCTTCAAGCTTCTGCTCAGCTGCTTCAAGCTTCTGCTCCATAGCCTCCAGTTTGCCTTCGAGATCAATCACCTCGTGGCTCAGCTTGTCGATACCCTGCACCAAAGCATAACACATCAGAATCAACAAGGGAAGTATTATAATTATAATGTTAACATACTTCTCTATTATTGTGCTATTACTTACAATGTTCACCACAGCTTGCAGCGATAGCAGCTTGTTAGCAGCTGCAACAGGAGGGAGATCATCGAAGCTGTCCACATTGATAGTGGAGTCTGGAGCCTTGCGCTTCTTTGCAGAAGAGGTCTTGGATCGAGTGCTAGGAGCTCGAAACTTAGGGGCTGAAGGGTCAGTGGGAGCCTTGCTGCTGGTCTCCTCGGTTTTTTCTTTCTTTGCGATGAGCAGTTCGAGGTCCTTGAAGGAGAAGTTGGAAGCTGAACCTGGAGCTTCACCATATACAGAAAGGGATCAGTTTCCAGAAGTAATAGAGGCTAACTTGAAACAAAAGGAGAGCAGACTCATACAAATACCTGTTGACATGGTTCTTGAGGGGCTGAGAGATTGCTGGGTGATGCTTCTAGCACTTGAAACGTCTTCGGGTTGACAGCTTCTTTCTGCCACTGGGATGCTGAAGAGATCCTTGATCTTCTTGGAGGATTCACGGGTTGGCTTGATTAGAGCTTCGAACTTGGGCGCTGTAAGGACAAAAAAGCGAGCATATCAGATAAATAAAATTGAAGAGCATTTGGGATCGGAATGTAACTAAAACTCTTCCTACCCTTGACAACCCACTGGGTAGGAAGGTTCTCACAACCGACAAGGCTACTCCTTTTGACAAAGAAGAATTGACGCTTCCAATCATGGTCATTGTGAGAAACCCTAGGGATCATCTGGGCTTCTCCGGATCTAATCTTCAAGACAAACCTGCTGTTGCCGTGTGTGGCCAATCGGTACACTTTGCAGATCTTGGCGACCCCAATGTTTAGGTTACGGGTCTGGTTCAGGTGATGAAGAGAAAGAAGAATTCGCCACACCATGGGCATTACTTGAGAGTAGGCAAGGTGGGTGATCGAAAAGAAATCAGTGACCAAATCCGGGAAAGGAAATGTCATTCCAAGCAGAAAAGGGTAATGAAGGAAACAGACCCAGTCGTCGGAGATATGGTCAGCTTTCAAAGACGGGTCGAAGGGACGGAACTCAGCTCCGGCGGGAAAGCTCGCAGAACGCTGCAACATTGCGATCTTCCGATCGTCAAAGTTGCAGGTTTCCTCCGCAGTCGCCGGGAGGAGTCCTTGGTCAGTAAACTCGTCGGCCACTTGGTCGGAGACCGTGGCCGATGATCGCAACAACTTTTTCCCCATGATCGGAAAAAAGAACGAGAAGGGAGAAAGAGGATACTAACCTGGAGAAGATGGGAGAAGATCTAGGGTTTTCGCCGAGTGAAAGCTGTGAAGAATAATGAAAGCGGAGAGAGAATTATAAAGGAAAAATCAAACGGGAACTTCGCCTAGGAAGTTGGGACTAGCTAATTCCTCTCAAATCACAGTTAGTTAGCGATAAGGTTCAATTTCAAATTTTCGACAGCTGGCTTGCATGCGCCAACCGCCAAAAATTTGGGGGCAATTGTTGGTACTAGAATTCAGGAGATACTGAGCAGCTCACATCAGCTCGCAAGCACTTCACTGTAAGGATCCTGAATTAAATTTCTTGACTAACTATTGCTTTCCCCTTTTTGTTTATCATTCGCAGGTTAGCTCAAGCATGGATCACGTGTCCTAAAGACCCGGTCAACTAACGGAAGCGTGGACTGAGTGGACTTCCAACGGTCGTGTGAGGAACGTGGAGTTAGTTGCTAGTTTTTAGGGAATATTGTTACAATGTAATCCGTATTTAAACTGAGCTCTAGGAACACACACACACACCTTTCTTTACTTCTTTTTACGATCACAATTCTCTGCAACACTTAGATTACGAGCTCATTTCATTTGTACTCAAGATATTTATTATATAAAAGTTTTAGGAGGCAGGTACTTTGAACCGGCCCCCGAGGTTTTTTGCTAGGCTCCTTGAGGATACTCAAGGATTCCTAGATTTTCCCTCGTTACATCCTCGTATCAATCTTCACAATTAAATTTTCATCTTTATTTACATCAAACACGCTACCTCACTTACAAAGTTTGATCAACTAATTGCTTAGGCGGTTTTTGACCAAAACACTTATGAGTAAACACATGAACCTGCAATTTCAGGAGACAGAAACGCGGTTTTCTATTTTTCATGCTAACATAAGTTAATCTTAGCACAAACTTCTCTTTGAGAATCTAAGATATATTGAAAACAGTTTTAAGAAATTAGTATCATGTGTCGATCGATCAAAAACAAACATGAAACAAAATGTTTTTGGATTTTAGAAACTCCAGATCAAAACACACCTAAAATCTTTTAGATTTTTCAAACTTATGCTAAAACACACCAAAAAATCTTTTTTATTTTTCTGAAATGAAAACATAGATGCAACACGGAGTTACACTCTATTTTTTATTTGAGAAAGATCACTATCTGGGATCGTATTGGTCATAACGTGCTGAACTACACTTCAATTTCAATTATTCCAGCACATAAGCCATGGTCGATTACATATATAATTTGTCTAACTTTAAACTCAGGTAGAATTATACTCATAACATCTGGATATATTAAGGTATTTATTAATTTGCTTTGACCAATGTACACCACACTATCAGACATATTCAGATATGATTCACATATTTTTGATGTGATTATACTTGTGAATTTTCACAAAGTGTTCTGATTTCATGATTACGTCAACTGTGTTTCATGCAAAAATAGATAAGAACGTTAAATCATCTACCTTAAGGTCGATCTTTCGATACACAGATAAGACCCCTGATGTAACAAAATAAGAAAATAAAAACAAGTTGAAATTGTATAATTCAACAAAAATCAGGTCAGTCTTGTGCACACACAGAGAAAGTCCAATAAATTATACGAAACACTAAAGAAAATAAAGCAGAACCTCAAATGAACAACTATCAGGTCGTTACTCACGTTTACGCAGAAGATAAAGAAAATCAGACAAGTTTAAATCTGTACAAAATGAACACATGTATACACAGCGACTTCTCGTTTTTCTTTTCACATATCTTTTTCTTGATATTTTAAATTACGCATCAAGATGCTGTCCACTAGGTCAAGCATCAGATTTAGTGTATATCACATTTGTATACTTTTTGATTTGTCGAGTCTACCTAGCACATCGAACAATGATCTTATGGCTTTTTCACTTACTCTATCCACGAATCGAAAACGTTAGCCATGTTCCATCATTTCCCAATGATCAATTTCTCAGTTTTTATCTTTTTCATTTACTTTTTATCTTTTACATTGCTTTTTCTCCCCTTAAAATGAAAAACTCTATTTTTGGATTTTTCGTTTTACCAAATGCAAGACACAATTTTTTGGTTTTTCATTTTCCCCCCTAACCCTATGTACAACTACTACTTGGAAAAATACATGAAAGAAAGGAAATGGATCGACCAAACACGTACACTTTTCAGTTTTAGGTTTTGAAAAACACATTGTTTAAGCAAAAAAATTCTTTATAAGACTTTTTGAAAATGATAAAGCATTGAAACGCTAAATTACACAAGTTCTTTACTATCAACAACACTTGCTTGATAGGTCTTCTTGAAGATACCTGCAGACACCAGATAAAATATTGGCAGTTTTGGGATTCACCCGAGTCAATAGCCTTGGGTCGCCCGGTGTCTTCAACAAAATCTTTATTGTCCATGGAAACCACTTTAAACCACTTCAACATGATCAGTTGTGGTTCATCAAAAATCAGACCATTAACATCAACATATTCTGCAGATTTGTTCACATAATGTTGTGTTGCAACATTCGTTGGACATTGAGCAGCCAGATGTCCAGCTTGACGACATGTAGAACACTTTTTTGAAACACATTCAATGAACTGCTATAAAATTCATTTCAAAAATTTATTTTTGAGGTTGAAAAATTCTTTGGTTTTCTATTCCCTGTCTTAGCAAAAACATCAAAATAACCAAACGAATTATCAGAACCAAATGAATAAAAAAATCATCGTAAGAATCATACCTCAGGGATGAACTTCGTGGTGAATAGTGTGAACCACAAGAAGAACATCCAGAATAATAATGTTCATTCTTTGATTTAAACACAGTTTGTTTCTTTTGTTGTGCTTGACCTTGTTGAATTTGAACAGGCTTAGCAACCACTTTCTTCTTCAGTTTTAGCTGTTGAACATGTAACTCCTTGATTTTATAATCCAAACCTTTATGTTTATAGCCTGTAATCTTTGAACCAACAACTTGAGAACCAGAAGCATTCTTCTCATTAGCTTCTCTAGTAAATTTAGCTTTAATATCCGTCAGCTTGTTCTCAACAATCAAAGATTTAGCAGCTTCAATCTCAGATGAAGTACCAGAAGACCTTTGAACATTATCAAATATCTTCTCATCTTCTAGGAATGACGAACCACAATCAAACTTTGGAACTTGTCCAGTTACAACTTTCTTCTTTCTAGACTTAGACTTTTTCTTCTTTTTTGAAGCTGGAGGTGCAAACATTGAATAATCATAGAGTTCTTCATTTAGATTGACCGGAGCAGATGAAAACTTTGACATATCAACCGGTGCAAGAACATTATGTAAATCATCCTTAGCACTTTCTTCACTCTTCTCGTGTTTCTACAGATAGTTCACAAATGTAGGTGAAAGATTGCAATTCTTAACTTGCCTTTGCAAATCACGAATCTCAAGTTTCAACTCTGAAATTTGCACTTGAGTAGCCAACAAATCTTTCTAAGAAGCGATAAATTATTCAGACAGAAGATTGTATTCATATTTATGTTGCCTTCTCAAATCACACTCGTCTAAAACTTTAGCGGTAACCTTCTCCATTTCTTCTTGAATGTGTCAACATCTTTAGTCAACACTTCATTTTTATCTCGGGAAAGAACATTTTCATTTCTTAGCTTTGAAACCTCTTCTTGAAGACTAATTATCTTATCAGCAGCTTCAACAACAATTTAATTATCTTTTTCATATTTCTGTTGAACAGGATAGCTTTTCTCAAATAAAGCATCAAAATCTTCAGCAACTTCTTTAGCTTGAGCTTTAGCTTCTTCATGTTCTTCAATCAATTCTTTCGTCTCTTTCACCAAATCATCATTGACTTGAATCATATCAGCATATTTTTGTTGTGAGCTCTCCGGTTCCTCCTTAATCATTATGAGTTCTTCAGTTACCAAACTCATTTCCCTCCACAAAGATTCATTCTTTCCATTAGCAACAACATAAGCATGACACTGAACACCTGCTTCTTTTTGCTCTTTTGTGACAGCTTCAATAACATTTTCCACCACTATCTCACATGACCTTGTTTCAGAATCGGAACTAGTCATACTGTCATCACTTTGTGCTATTCTAAAGAAAAGCATATTCGTTAGGAAACTGTTCACTCCAATCATAAACTTTATTGACTTGAGTCATGAAAGCTTTTCCCTCTGCATTGTTTGATGTATGAGAACAATTTTTAGCATTATTGGGTGTTTGTGCTTTCTTCTTAGAATTGGAACTCATTGGAGCATAAACTGCAGTTAATGCAACGTGATCATCACCAAAAACTTGTCCCCAATCATATTCTTGACCAGTTTGAGAAGCCAATGCTTTTGGATTAGAAGTATTATCAGCAGTCTTGACCGTAGAAGTATTAGCTCCTTTTTGCTTATTACATTCACGAGCAAAATGTCCAAATTTTGAACATTTGAAACACTTAACCTTTGATTTGTCCAATCCAAGTTTCCTATCCGGATTAATTTCTTTTTTTCCAGTTTTCTTAAAGAATTTTTTAGCTCTTTGAGTTAACATAGATATCTGGCAAATAATATCTAATTCATCCAAATGATCATCCAGCTGTTTCAAGTCTTCTTTGAACAACTCAGCATCACCAATGTTACCAATTATTAATCCGTAAGAAGACGATACGAAAGCAGATATCAAAGCAGCATGTTCTTCAGTTGTTTTGGCAGAAATAGAACTTGAATTAGATTGAAATGGAATATTAACTGTGCAACTAGGAGAATAATTAGAATATTCAGACATTCCAGCAAGAAAAGCTGTTGTAGGAATTTGACTGAAAACACTTGGCTTCTTAGCATTTATAGTTGAATCATTTTCACCATAATACACTCTTGGATTTTGAACTTATGCAACCATGGTCTTATTCACATCTAACTCCATATCTCTTGCATGCTTCTTCTAAAGCAAATCATTGAATTTCAAACTTGAATACTCCTTGTCATAAGTAATCATCATCACATAGTCTTCCCATTTTTCAGGTAATGCCTCTAGTAACTTCTCTTTCAAATCAGCTTCATCCTTTTTAATGTTCACTAAACTCATTTCACTCAGCAAATGTGAAAATCTAGTAATCAGCTTTGAAATATCTTCATATGGATAATGCTTGAAATTGTCAAACTCTTTCTTTAAAAGCTTCTGCTTACTTTAAACTGATCATTACCCTCACATCTTTTCTGTAATGCATCCCATAATTTTTTGATGTGGTAAATGCTGAAAGCTGATGTAACAAATCTTTGGGTAATGCCATGGTTAATGTTCCATAAGCTTTTTGTTCAGCTTGATACGCCTTCTTTTGGTCAGATGTCAAACTTCTTTACAAAATCGGCCTTCCATTTGAAGTTGGATAGTCATATTGTTCATTAAAGGATAACCAAAGATCAATATCATTAGTACCCACGTATGTTTCGAATCATTTCACCCAACTATGATAATCTTCTAATTTGAGCAACTTAGGAACTTTCTGACTTGTTCCTTTTCATTGTCATAGTTAAGCAGATTTTGCATCGTGGTTTGCATTGTAGAGAATTCTTGATAATCGGGCATTTTGAAAATTTTATGAAATCTGATTGAACGAACCAGAAATATCTTCAATGAACCGAATATGTCCAGACGAACGAGTTCAAATGGTCCAAGACTCAAGCGAACCAAGTTCCAAACAGACCAAACTAATCTCCAAACCAATATCCCTCAGCGAACCAACTAAAAGCTCCGAACCAGACACATGAATGGACCAACGGTTCGGTGGGATAACCACTACAGACCAATGATAACTGTCGCGGACCAACGAAGGAGATTCCCTAGTGAACCAATAGACAAAATGCAATCAGCGGACGAACTATGAAGATTGCCTAGTGAACCAATACATTCATCCGACGAACCATGACATTCATCCAGCAAACCGACATAAAATGTTCTGATTTTGACGAATTAGGACGTTTTGAACTCTAATTTGCAGTAGTCAAGTATTATAACAGTATACGAACGTTTTAGAATCAAGATTTGTACCAGAAAACTAGAAAATGGCCATTTTGACTCAAACACCCACTTTCTCTCTCTAAAAATCTCAAAAATCTCAAAAATCACTAAAATTGGATCAGCAAATGACACCAAATAGCTCTGACACCACTTGTAAAACCTTGGAGCGATGGATCGTTTACTGATCTAGTAATATTGAGATGAATCCATGACACAAAGAGTAAATGAGCTTGATGTTTATTGATCAATGCTTTGGTTCATACACACAGAATCAGAGAGATATGACAGAATTGAACTACTACTCAGCTCTTGAGATAAGTCAACCTATTTATAGGATTGACTGTCCAGCGAACCATTGGTTCGGGCCCATGAACCGTTGGTTCGTGGCTTGGTTCGCTCAGCCTCTAAACTCACATATAGCTCTATTCTAGATAGAACACGTGAGACACACTGACGCATACAGATTTTGTTCTAACACCTAAACACAACCCTCAAAGTCCAAAGGTTCCAATACAAAATAAAAAACAAGTAAAACCTAATTCTGTTTGGAAACATAAGAGCAAAACGGCAACACCTAAGGATAAAGAAATTAAAAATGGCATGTGTTTGCAGGAAGTTTTGTATGTTGATATGTATGGTATACCCACATATGCAATGGCATGGGTGCCCATCTCTACCTGAGCTCTCGTATTGTGCAGGAACAGTCAAGGAGGACCTTCATTAAACTTTAGTTTGGTGAGTGTGATAGTTCATGGAACATGTGAGGAGACATCGCTCCACTTCATGACATGCAATTTGTTCAATGGAGTGTATGTTTCCTTGAATAGTAAAAGGTAAAATCAGCAAGGTACTGTTTTACATTGGTTGATTGAATGTACGTGTGAATCAAAACGCGATTCGATATGATTTTAAGTTGATAACTTAGAAGTTTAATCTAGCTGCCTAGTTTTTAGTTATTATTTTATCTAGTGTGTCTTTGTTTGTTTGTTATATTTAAAAGAATTATATATATATATATATATATATATATATATATATATATATATATATATATTCTTTGATGTGTTTTAAATTAAAAAAAATAAAAATAAAAAAGAAGGGGAGGAGTAGTTAATATGGCTTTTTAATTTTTAACTTGTATTCTTTTTGTTGACCGACGGGCTTAGATCAACATAACCAAATATATAAGACACCCAAAAGATGCCTAAGAGCACACCAAAAGAGACCCTCTAGTGAGCGTTATGTCACTGATGCATAATACGTGTCACACGTCAGGTTGCAACCTAATTAAAACACCACTGGGAAATCAGTTGACTTTAATATTACACCATTCTATTCAGTGATGTATTCTTGCTTTTCTCAACCCAATCTCGAGCAACGTTCTAGAATTCTGGATAGAGTTGTTAAAACATGTGGTAGGGAAGCAATATGTTTGATAGATTGCACATTATTATACCTAGGATATGTGAGGAAACCATTAAATGGTCATAACTAAAGCACTGAAAAGAATAATAAGTGACAAACAGCCTGATTAAGGAAAGAGACATGAGTTTAATGTGAACTCGTATATTGGCAATCACTTGGACTTGTTCGAGTAACAGATGTCGAAAAGTGTTCCTTAGTTCAGAAAATAACGGTTTGATCCCTAATCAACCTTCTCATCTGTGACTTGGTACATATTTGTTTAAGTGTTTTTTTCTATGATTGCTTAAGTTTTTATTGTTTCTTTTTCAACTATGTCCAGGTTAATTTAAAAGTTGTCTGTGTTTTGTTGGGTTTTGTGCATGACAATATGCCCCCCCCCCCCCCCTCTAATGTTACCCTTTTTTAAGTGGAATAAGGGAGGAAAATAGGTATATTCCTAGGGGAAGTGATTAGCTGAGGGGAAGTGCTCAGCTAAGGGGAAGTTAAATGAGGTCTCGAGTTAAGGGAAAGTTGTTTTTATAGGAAACTCGTAATCTTTATTAGGGTTTTTGGTTAAAATGATGTTAGTCACCTACTAACCCAGGAACCAGTCATCATATGTCTGATTTGTGTTTGTTATATTGATATGTCAGACAACTTGATGACTAAAAAAGGAAAAGCTAATGATCTTGGGGATCAAAAGTTCATTGTTGTTGTTGCTCATGTTAAAGAACCAGTCGGACAAAGACTTCCCAATCTAGAAAACCTGTTGTTTAGGGGAAGTTTGTTGGTTCTGTTGAAGCTTCCAAAAAATTTCAAAGATAATATTCACAAGTTGAAATGCATTTTTGTGTTAAAGGAAAAGGTGCCTCGTGAAGATCATGATATCTCAAGAACAACAACCAGGTTTGCCAAAGATAGAGGTTGTAAAATTTTATCCTCTGAAAAGAAAAGCAATTCAAGACATTTACCGAAGTTTCAGCAAAGACTATAGAACATCCAAAAGGAGCAACTGCATGAGAATCCTCCTCTCACCATTTGCTCATCTATAGAAGTCCAAGCTAATGCTTATTGAGAGAAATTTCCCAAGAGTCTCTCGTTCTACCCAATGAAGATGGTCAAAGAAATGATCTTCATCAACAACTAAGCTAGAAAGTCAAGAACAAGATATTTGAAGGTTGAAGATATTTAATACCACAATCCTAGAGAAATATTGTAAGGAAATAATAAGAGGCTTGTGTATTAAATGGTCCTAGTTGTTAGTTTGATTTACTAGTAGGCTTGCAAGTGTTATTGGACTGTTAGGTATAGTTTAATAGGTGTTAGGGAGTGTTGAGCTTGGGCTGAATTAGGGCCTTATAGGCACACGTTGTGTAGTATATAAACACAAGGTGGCTTCAGGGGTAGGGGTGTCACACCCTGGAATTTTGATGTACCTTAAAATATAAATATTTTCAATGCAAATATCGCCCGCGTATTGGGTACAATCTGACTAACTATCACAAGAAAACTGTGTTTTTGTCTTCTTTGTGGCTTTTCAGGTTTGATTGAGCCAAAATCACTAAAGGAGCAGAAAATGAAGAAAAACTTATCAAAATGAGCAAACTGGTGATTTCTGGAGTTCAACACATCCTGTGCCCTAGCTTGGCATGCCCCGTGCTTGTCTCTAGCTCAGTCCTAACAACCTCCTGATAGACACGCCTCATGCCCCTGAAGCCTCTGCATGGCACGGACCATGCTGACATGGCACGACCCCGTGCTAATAGTGACACGACCCCATGCCAACTGACATAGAAGATGGTGATCTCCGGACTGACATGGCACGCCCCCTGCCGCTGATCAACACGCCCCGTGCCAAACTCGAAATCCGCCTATAAAAGGAGGCCTTGGCCTCCATTCCAACTTGCTCACGAGCACTTGCTCACCTCTCCCGCTTACTTCTACCATCTTTTATTTTTGAGCCATTTGTTTTAGTGTTCTTGTGTCTTCTCATCAAAGATTGTAAGAACTTCAACTTTTGGTGCTAATGAATAGTTATTTGTCTATAAATTTTTCATCATCCCTTAAGCAAATCTTTAGGGTAACATTTGTTAGCCAAATTCTTACACTCGTTTAGGAATAAACGTGTCTTTGGTGGGTTGGTAAACTGTTTTTGTAAACTTGCTTTAAGGTGAACTAATGACTTTATAAAAAAACCTTTTTTATTGAAAGTTTATTACTGATTTTCTGAACCAAACGTGCTCTACGTATCACAGACCATTTGGGGAGTCGAAATCCTAAGGACCGGACTTATGACACCTGGTCGGGGGACGATGCATGATCCCTCGGGTGACTCGTGTCCTATGCTACATGATACGTTCGGGGTCCTTATGTCTATGTAAGTAAACTCGGCTGACCACGCAAGTGCGGGCTGAAAATAACTGGTTGGGAATGGGGGTTGGTAATATTTTGTCACTTCACGAAAGCCGAGATGGTACGCGTTTGGGAACATGGCTCTGCTTACGCCGGACATGCATGCGTGAGAGCGTCGCACGGAAGAAATGGACCCTTAGTCCCTTTAAAAGATCATTTTTATAATAAAATAATCTGGCACGCAGGGTTGTTCCCCTACTGGTTCATGACGGCGTGTCAAGTGCGGTGTACTAGCCTGAGAAGGGGTCCTGCAACTAAGTGGCATTAGTTTCACTATATTTATTTGCCAATAACACAGTTCCCCGGGGTTCGTACGCCTCGCAGACGATCACCTAGGAGAGTAGTGATACTAGATTTGAGGCTGAGAAGCGGTCTAGTTGCCTGTTGTCGAATAATCTTATGGGAATGGTAAAATCTACATGTTACCAACATCACCACTGATAAGTCTCCCAAATGATATTATCTGCGACCGAGTCGACCAAGACACGAATTTTACAATATTATATATACATTATTATTATTTTATTTTTATATATCTTTACTAACATCTTCACTTGAAGAATGGTCAGGTTAGACGTCAACAACGGTGAAGTATCAAGAGCCCTCATTTTCCTTTGTGTCTTTGAACGATCCCAATTCAACTTGCCGCTACTATACTGCTCCACTATGGGTGCACTTGCCCGTGAATGTGGTGAAATAGTAGTAGTTTAAGTAAATCGTGTTTTATAAATTTTAAGACAAAACTGCTAAAAAGGTGTCACAAATAATGCAATATTTTATACTCACATCAGCTCACGTCAAATTTCCGAATACGTAGGCATGTGACGTCATGGGGTCATAGTCATGGATATAAGGAATGACCTCTAACAGTTACGTTTGAAAACCATGTATGTTATCAATGTTGCAGCGGAAAATATATTAAAGATAACATTGTTTTACAATACTGAAATAGAAACGTTAAGATAAGAAATACGATTGTTATTATTTTTATTAGATAGAAAATGGGTGACCATGACTCCATCCTGTTTGTAGGCCCTAATGCTTGACAGTTTTCCATTTGCATACCAGTAGTGAACTAGATACCTGAGAAATACATGAGTTTAAAAGGTCAACGTAATGTTGGTGAGTTCACAGGTTTGGGACTCTACAAAATATATTTGTAAACAATCTATGGCACACAAGATACAATAAATGGTTACCATAGTTGTATTGATCTCACGTGAACCTTGATTTTAAACACTAACAGATTTATCCACCGTGGCATCTTTCTCAAGAATACCGAATGGAACAGAATAACTAACGTGTACTTAGTGACTATAACCATGGAGTCTAAATTGGAGCGACCATTTGTAAGCAGGGTTGTCAACCCATATAGATATATTCACTAGCTATCATTTCATACAAGAAGTAATCAAAATCAATTAATGGTGGGATTTGTGGGATTAAGTTGTATAACAATGTAAGGAACATCGCTTTTGATATTCCGGTTGAAGATTAAATTTGAAGAAGTTTCGGCTGAACTAGGTTCAAGCGGAAGTCTTTAGTCCAAGCGGAGAAGACACTTCAACCGGAAGAAGCCTTTTATACCAGAAGAAGCCTTTTATACCAGAAGCGAATATTCCGGGTGAACTCTGTTATCCACCAGATAAAGAGTTTAACCAGACTTTCATGCAAGATCTGTATTAGCTATCATTTCGTTGTTAAAGCATTCTGGTTGCTTCTTTTACTACCTAAGTGGCTCTCCTCTTTTGGTATGTTATTGATCACACGCCATCAAGCCCATCTATCGAAGATTATTCTTTTGGTAGTTAGTTTGACTTATGTAATCTAGGTCAAGATGATCGTATGGAAATTAATGGCTATCGTTGATTTCCCTTAGCACTATATATAGCATAGTTAGATCTCAACATTTTGTACGCATGAATGTATGCATGAACACTGTGTAATATTGTTGAGTTAATGCAAACAATGCCGAGTAAAGTTTACTTCTTGTGTTACTATCTCTATGCAAACAACTATTATTTACAAGTGTTGACCCATTAACTAGAGTGGAGATTAACTTAATTCCGCAAGATTAATCTTACAAATAAATCTTGTAATTAAACTAAGTGTTTAAATCTCGATCCTACAAGTGGTATCAGAGCTTTGGCTTTCACTTTAAAGAATCTAAGTGCGTCAAAGTTGATATTTACTTGTCAACTCTACTACTTTAAGCTTTTCTTTCTCTGGATTTTTTTCAAAATGAATGATCTCAGTGCTGTTTCTTCAAACGGTAGCACAAACAAACCACCCATGTTCACACCTGATGATTTTGACACATGGAAGCTCCGTATGGAGGGGTTTGTTCGAAGTTTAGATCACCGTATTTGGACTTAACTAACTGCTGGTCCTACTATTTTGACTGTACCATCTGCTGATGCTGAAAATGTAAACATTCCAAAACCACTTGACAAATACACTGCCATTGATCACAAGTCACTTGAGCCAGACTTCAAGGCCTACTGGACGTTGCAAGCAGCGCTACCCAACTCCATACTTGTTGGATTTAAAGGGTACAAAACTACATTTGACTTGTGGAATGCTCTAAATGAAATGTATGAAGGTACAAGTGAGGTTAAGGAAAAAAAGGACATTTTGAAACAAAAATATGAGAACTTTAGTTACAAAACTGGTGAATCTATGACAAACCAGTATCTTCGCTTTGTTTCTCTACTTGATGAGCTTCAAAGGGATGATGTAACTCTTAAACAAGCTGATGTCAACAGAAAATTCTTAAGGTCACTACCCTCTATGTGGACTGTTTATACTATAAGCATAAGGGAGTGAAAGAATCTTAAGAAAATGAAAGTAAGTGAACTTCATGGCATTCTTTGTGCCTATGAAATGGAGATAAACCTCAAACAAAACTCAGTTTTTGAACCTACTTAGCCACAGTCAACTGCTCTTGTCACAACTGATTTTTAAAACCAAAGAAATGTGAACCCCACCTTTTCAAACCAGTCACCTTTGGTTAACTTTTCTGAAAATGTTTCTCACAACTTTGAAAACACTCACCATACCTTTATAGTCACTGACTCACACTCTAACTTCACGTATTAAGATTTAGAATGAATTGGTGCAGATGATTTAGAAGAAATGGACATTCTTACTCAACTTTCCATGGTCTTTGTAAGAGCCCCACGATTCTATAAGCGTACTGGGAGAACTTACAAAGGAGCCCAAAATGCTCCTATTCGTCTTGAGAAAAGCAAAATCAAGTGTTATAACTGTCACCAACTAGGACAGTTTGCAAGAGAATGCCCAAGTCCCAGAAAGGGGTCAGTTCTAAAACCAAACTCAAGCTAAAACTCAAGGAAGCCATCATCAAAACAACAACAGCAACAAGAACAAGAACACACTTGGCTCTTCAAGCTCACAACCAAGAAGACTTGGAAGTTCTTGAATGCAACATAAGCCAAGAAGATTCTGATGGCTACAGAGCAAAAACTTCATCATAATCTATTCTTTCCTATTGGGCGTACCCGTGCACTACTAATCTTGCTTTGTTCTTGATCACTATACCCCTACCATCCTTTTTATTCCTAAACACCCATTTGGTACCAATTGGTTCTGCCCCTTCTAGTAAATCAACCAATTGCCATACCTTTTGCTTGTTGATCTGAAACAGTTCTTCCTGCATAGCTTCTACCCAACTGTTATCTTTTAAAGCTTTAGTACCTTTGGTAGGAACTTCTTGTGACAGAAATGCAGCATGCAAGCTGAGATTGCCTGAGCGTGAGGATCTTCTACTTAGTCGTATAGAAATCAATGTAATATGAGTAGAAACACAAAGAGTAAATACAAACAGACTTTGTATTAACCACAGAGACCACAAAGTACACTTAGAGAAAGTTATAACACGGAAACTCTCTAAGTCTATACAAGACGAACATATTTATAGGCTGAAATCACTACTGGCCGAACCTCAGGTTCGGCCAAGCTTCGGCGGCTCCGAACCTGGAGTTCGGCCAAGGTTCGGCCAGACCTATAACTTGCACGATCCGTCTTGTTCTCGATACTTCACATGACGATCAGGAACCATGTATCAACAAACTCCCCCTCGGCATGTGCAGTATCATCTCCTCTTAATAAAACTTGTATCTTGTATCTTCAATCAAACTCCTCCTCGATCTAGACGATGAGTTCAATCTCGAATACTTGATATTGCAACGTGTGTAATCTCTTTATCAACAATCATCAGAAGACTTGAAGTTGTGATGTTCTCTTCTACTTAGAAACCTGCCAACATAAATAATCTTGGCGCAAAACGTCTCTTCGAGACTCCAAGATATTTTGATTTTGAAAATGATTTCGTATTCTGTGTTGATCAATCAAAAACAAATCAGAAACAAAATCTTTTTGGCCTTTAGAAACTTTATATCAAAACACACCTAAAATCTTTTTGATATTTTCTAATAATGAAAACTAAATGCAGTACAGAAACAGACACTATTTTTGTCTTTAGTGAGAAAGATCACAACTTGGGATCATATTGGTCATAACAAGCTGAACTACACTTCAATTTCGATTATTGTAGCACATAAGCCATGCCGATTGCAGATATAATTTGTCCAAATTTAAACTCTGGCACAATCATACTCATAACATCTGGATATGTTAATGTATTTATTAGATTTGCATTGACCAGTGTACCCCACACTATCAGACATACTCAGATATGCTTTGCTTATCACATTTTGTGATTTCACTTGTGATATTAATCACATAATGATTGTATTCATGATATAGTCAACTGTGTTCCATGCAAAAAGAAATAAGAACGTTAAATCGTCTACCTTAAGGTCGATCTTTCGATACGCAGATAAGGCCTCGAATTTAACAAAATAAGAAAATAAAACAAGTTGAAATTGTATAACTCAACAACAATCAGGTCGGTACTCCCGTACACGCAGAGAAAGTCCGATGAGTTATACGAAACACCAAAGAAAATAAAGCAGAACGTCAAACGAACAACGATCAGGTCGGTCTTTCGACACGCAGAGAAAGTCCGATCGTTTGACAAAATAAAGAAAATCAAACAAGTTTAAATCTTTGCAAAATGAACACATGTATACACAGTGACTTCTCATTTTATTTTCACATATCTTTTTCTTGATATATCATGAGATACGCATCAAAATGTTGTCCACTAGGTCAAGCATCAGATTTAGTGTATATCACATTTGTATACTTTCTGATTTGCCGAGCCTACCTTGCACATCGATCAAATGATCTTATGGCTTGTTCATCTACTTTATCCATGAGTTAGACAATGTCAGCCAATGTACCATCATTTCCCATTCATGTCAGATACAATTTCTCATTTTTCAATGTTTTTGGCTTTTTGCATTTTTCAATGTTTTTGTCTTTTTCAAATTTCTCCCCCTAAAAATGACAACTCTATTTATAAATTTTCATTTTTACGATTTGAAAAACAAACACTATTTTTGAATTTTTGCAAAAACAAACTCCCCCGCAGAATGAAATGGAGTGGAAAACAAACGAAAAATTGATCAACCAACACGAATACTTTACACTTTAAGTCCTTTTGAAAACACAATTAATTTTGAAAGTCAGATTAATTAGAACAGATATTTCACAATCAGCAATTATCCAATCACTGAAAGGTCTTCTTGAAACACCTGTTGACACCAAATAAATCATTAGTCGCTTTGGGATCGACCCGATGTAACATCGTCGGGTCGCCCGGTGTCTTCCACAAAGTCATTGTTGCCCTTGGAAACAACTTTTGGTTTCCAAATTTGTAAAATTTTCAATTTTTGATCAGAACCTGAATCAGACTCAACCGATGTACTTGGTTTAGACCAAGACGATTTACGAGTTGATTGCATCTTTGGGGACCATGGTTCATCAAAAATTTGACCTTTGTTATCCACATATTTGGCAGTTTTGTGGATATATGCAGTCATCGGACAATCAGCAGCTAGATGTCCTGGTTGACGACATACATAACAAAGTCTTTCTCGAAAATTGTTTGAAAATGATTTTGATTTTGAAAAACCAGAGGAATGCTCAGAATCAAAATTGTCAAAGAAATCATCAGAGGAATCATACCTAGGAGATGGACTCCTTGAAGATGACGATCTTCCAGAATAGTAAGTGAATTCCTTCTGAAATGGTGATTTCTTTGCATTCTTTGCTTTAGGAGCCTTGGCAACTATCACCGGTTTCTTTGTTTGAATCAAGTCTTCCTTCACAACAAACCCCACACCTTTGTGTTTGGAGCCTGAAACCTTTGAAGTACTTGAGGGAGAACCCGAAACTTCTCTTGCCTTAGCTGCACTTGTGAATTTAGCTTTAATATCTTTCAGTTTATTCTTCTCAACCAAAACTTTTTCTTCTTCAGTTGCAAATGAAGAACTTGATGCAACCTTATCTAAAACCTTCTCATTCTCCAACAAAACAGACGTTGATACAAATTTTGGAGCTTCACCCAAAGGCTTTCCCTTCTTTTTGGACTTAGATTTATTCTTCTTGGGTGGAGTAGCAAACTTGGAATAATCATGCAATTCATCTTTTGGATCAATTTGAGCAGCAGTAACTTCAGTTAAATCCACTGGTTGAGGAACCAAGTGAACATCAGTCTTCTGAGAACTATCTGAACTCTGATCCTGCTTGTATAAGAAATTTAGCATTGTTGGTGATAAATTGCAATTCTTAACTTGCCTCTTCAACTCCAAAATCTCCAGTTTTAAATCATTGACCTTTTGTTGAGCGTCAAAAACTTCTTTCTGTGACTTGATGAATTTTGCATTGAGATCATCATATTCATAAGTTTGTAGCTTTCGGATCTCACATTCAGCAAATAATTCTTCAAGAACACTTTCTCTCTTTTTCTTGTAAATCTCAACATCCTTTGTCAAAACTTCATTTTTATCACGATAGAGAGTATTCTCATCTTGAAGCATAGAAATTTTGTTCTGAAGCTTTTCAACAGTAACAGCAGTTGTAGCAATAAGAGCTGTAGCTTCTTCATACTTTTTCTGAACCGGATAACTTTTCTCAAACAGATTTTCAAAATCTTGAACTGCATCTAAAGCTTCTGCTTTTGCTTTCTCACATTCTTCATCCAATGTTGCTTTCTCTTTTAAAACATCTTCATGAACATGAACCAACTCATAATACTTCTTTTGAAAATCTTCCAATTCTTGCTTTAACACCACTATTTCTTCAGTCGATATTTGACGACTTTGTTCAAAGCTTGCAATCTCCTTGAATAATCTTTTACACTTAGAACATTCAACCGCTTCAACTTTTGAACTCTCAGGAATTTTAGGTAATTCTTCTTGAACCATGGAGACACTTGAATAAGAATCAGAATCAGTTAAAATGCTATCATCATCAATATGACGAACAGTCAAAGCAATTGCAGGTTTAGAATTATTCCTTGTAGCTTCAGTGTCTGCATTCCATGCAAAATCATTTGGATGTTGAAAAGTATTGGTCCAATCATGAGCAAGAGTAGCAGATTTCATCTCAACCTTCTCAGCTTTATTTGATGGATGATAAACTAAATGTGCATGTTGACCAGTCTTCAATTTATGATCTGCAGAACTTGGACATTCTCGAGCAAAGTGACCATAATTTGAACATTTATAACATTTCACCTTCGATTTATCCAAACCAATTTTACCCTCCTGATTCAATCTTTTCTTCCCAGTTCTGTTGAAAAATTTCTTCGTTCGTCGAACCAACATTGCATACTGCCAATTTAGATCCATTTCCTCCAAATGATCATAATCAATCTGATCATAATCTTCATTCGCTAACTCAGCATTACTCACAGCACCCGTGATAACACCAAAATACGAAGATACCAAAGCAGACATTAAAGCATTATAATCATCAATAGTTTGAGCAGACAATGCAGTTTGATTTGAAGAACTCGGAACAGAAACAGTACAACCAGCAGAAGAATAACTTGAAGATTCAGATTTACCTGCCAGGAATGCTGTCGGGGGTGCAGAATTAAGAATATTCGATTTCCCAGCATTCATTGTAGAATCATTTTCACCATGATACACTGCAGGATTCTGAATTTGTGTAGGAAGAGACTTGTTCACCATCAATTCCATATCCCTAGCCTGAATTCTTTGAACTAAATCATTGAAAGACAATCCTTGAAAATCCTTGTCATGAGTAATCATCATAACATAATTCTCCCATTTTTCAGGTAGAGCTTCCAAAATCTTCTCTTTCATATCAGCTTCGTCTTTAGTAAGATTCACCAAACGCATTTCACTCATTAGAATGAGCAAATCTTGCAATCAGATTGGGAATCGTTTCATTCTGATAATGCTTAAAGCTGTCAAACTCTTTCTTCAAAACCTTTTGTCGACTTTTCTTGTATTGGTCATTGCCTTCACATCGTTTCTCCAAAGCATCCCATAGACTTTTTGATGTGTAGTTACCAGCAAATTGATGAAGTAACTCTTTAGGCAATGCCATCGTTAAAGTACCATATGCCTTTTTCTCAGCTTGATAAGCTTTCTTTTGTTTAGAAGACATTTTTCTTTGAAGTATAGGTTCACCAGTTTCATCTTTAGGGTAAATATATTGCTCAGTGAACGCTAACCACATATCAATGTCATTTGTATCGACATATGCTTCAAACCGTTTAACCCAACTATGATAATCTTCCAATTTTAGCAACTTGGGAACTTTCTGACTTGTTCCGATTTCATTATCATAATTCATCATTGTTTGCATCGTAGCTTGAACCGAGTTTTGAATAGCCGTGAACGCCTGAAAATCGGACATTTTCGAAAACCAGATTACTGTTCACTCCGAACCTCGTCCGAACCTAATATACCCTCCGAACTTCCTCCGAGCGTGGTCCGAACTCAGAAACACAGTCCGAACTATCTCTGAACTTTCACCGAACCCCGTTAACTCCGAAACCCTCCGAACCTAGTCCGAACACTCACCTAACGAGATATATAGTCCGAACGCTCTCCGAACGAGCTCCGAACGTACTCCGAACCTGGTGTTCGGAGCAGTTATGCCGAGCGTACTCCAAACCTGGAGTGCGGAGCAGTTACGCCGAACGAGGAGTTCGGCCGAACGCGAAATTTCGGAAAAATTTGGAAAAACTCACTGAAATCGACACCTCTCGAGCTGTAAACACTCAGTCAACTGAAAACGAACAAACAGAGACATATTGGACGTAAATCATGATGATTTGGACGAGAATTTTGAGAAATGAAGATGGAAAACGAGTTTTAAAACTCAATAACGTGAATATAAACTCGAAAACACGAAAAACACTGATCTCCGACTAGTAGAGTAAACCTATAGCTCTGATACCACTTGAGATTGCCTGAGCGTGAGGATCTTCTACTTAGTCGTATAGAAATCAATGTAATATGAGTAGAAACACAAAGAGTAAATACAAACAGACTTTGTATTAACCACAGAGACCACAAAGTACACTCAGAGAAAGTTATAACACGGAAACTCTCTAAGTCTATACAAGACGAACATATTTATAGGCTGAAATCACTACTGGCCGAACCTCAGGTTCGGCCAAGCTTCGGCGGCTCCGAACCTGGAGTTCGGCCAAGGTTCGGCCAGACCTAAACTTGCACGATCCGTCTTGTTCTCGATACTTCACATGACGATCAGGAACCATGTATCAACACAAGCAGATGTTTGCATCAACAGATTTGCTTCTTGTCAGCACAGGAGCTGACACATCTCCAATAACATTCACCAAAGGATGATACTTGCTGATTCTTCTATCTCGAAACATTAGGAACTCACGGCTTCTTCCATTGGTGGGAAAGTTGAGTTGAGGGAGTATCACATCAGGTTCAACATTACCAATGGGTGAGATGGGATCGGATGTTGTGTGTAACTCTTGAGAACTAAGCATTGACCCATAGGATTCATGTTCAAAACCGGGCTCATTTGAGGCAAAATCATTTGAGTTCAAGGCTCAGTGAATCCAAAGTCAGAGTTCTCTAAAGAATCTGAATGCCATTTTCCTGTTGAACTTGAGTCGGAGATTCAGTTGAAGCGGGTTCCATTTGAACTTGAGCCGGAGATGCTTCTGTTTGATTTTGAACCGGATGAGCATATGCTTCAATTGAGATCACTTTAGTAGAGTTATTAACAACAATTGGCTTCAGGTGTTTTATGCTAATTAGTGAAAATAAAGGAGGGTCGATTGAAAAGTTCTGTGTGTTCATGCAGTTATGTTGATTTCCTGTTCCTGCACAAAATTAATGACAGGCTTCTCAACATTTATGTTGAAAGCAGTAGTTAGTGCATCAATATCATATAACCAAGTGGGCTGAGAAGTGAACTTGTTCTTTGATTTCTCACTAAAGAAGACATTTAGAGTTTCTTCAACAATTTGTGTTCTCTCGTTGTATACTCTGTATGCCTTTGACACACCAGAATACCCAACAAAATATCCATCCTCTGCCTTTTTGGCAAATTTTGGCAATAGCTCATTGGTTATCAAAATTGTAACAGGACGCCCAAAGGATTTAAAGAAATAAATGCTTGGTTTTCTATTTCTCCAAAGTTCATAAGGTATTTTTTTCTTGCCCTTAACAATCAAAATCATGTTTTGGATATAACAAGCAGTGTTTATTGCCTCTGCCTAAAATATAACAGGAAGTTTGCGATCAGCCAACATTGCCCTAGCATCTTCAATTAGTGTTCTATTCCTCCTTTCAGCAACTCCATTCTGTTGTGGAGTTCTGAGAGCACTAAACTGCCTTGTTATTCCCCTTTCATCACAAAAAGAATTTAAAGCATGGTTCTTAAATTATGTGCCATTGTCACACCTAATTGTTTTGACTTTAAAATTTGATTGATTTTCCAACTTGATCACAAGAGTTTTTAGCAAATCAGTTGTTTCATCTTTAGTTTTTAAGAAGAAAACCGAAGTATATCTGGTAAAATCATCAATTATTACAAAACAATATGACCTTTTTCCCAAGCTCATTACCCTAGTTGGCCCAAAAAGGTCCATGTGTAGCAACTCTAAGGGTTGTGAGATAGAACTTTCAGCTTTTGGCTTGAAGGATGACTTGTGTTGCTTACCCTCGAGGAAAGGTACACAGTACTCAGAGAAAGTAAAATGTTTGATAGGAAGACCCTTGACCAAACCAAGATTGATAATTATGTTCATATTCTTGTAATTTACATGCCCTAGCCTTCTATGCTAAAGATAAGACTCATCAATTGAGGCTTTGGATATAAAGCATGCAGTGCCACTGGTGGGTACAGCAACTGACATATCCAAGACATACAAACCTTCTTTCCTGGGTGTTCTTAGCAAAATCCTTTCCTCAGAAATTTTGATTTCAGATTTGATTATTAATGCCTCTCTCTCATTAAACACAACATTTAACCTCTTGTCACACATTTGTGAGACACTGAGCAGGTTTAAATTCAAAGTACCAATAAGGTTAACTCTATCAAAGCTTACGAAACCATTTGTAACATCTCCTTGAGCTGAGATGTGCCCCTTGTTTCTTCATCTTGATAGAGATGGTTCTCCTTCATCGGATAGTTTTTCTAGTATCTGGAACACGGAATACATGAAATAGATTAAGAAATATTTGAACTATGATTCATACTTAATATTCAAACCTCGCGCCCAGACTCCAGAAAATTCCAAATGCAATAGATCCTCCATTGTGTATTTTTGTATTTTCTAAAATATGCTTATTCCCTGTCATGTGACTGGTGCATCCACTGTCAACGATCCACAATCGATCTTGACTTTTATTTTTCACTTGCACATATCAAAAGTTGATTAATTTTTGTAAGGGGCCCAAGCCTTTGTGGTCTTGGGTCTTCCCAAAGCATCATTATACTTGTACTCTTTAAGTACTAAAGTATTCAAAATAGGTTGTTATGTGTATAATTTAAGGTTGACTTGACTGATGAGATTGCTCACTTCCTATTCTTGTTTTTCTTTCAAGTGTCTTTCTCTCTCTGAATCCCCTGAATTTTTTTTGTTTGTTTAACTCAGTTTTCACAAACTCACTGGTTGGAAAGTGGTTTACCAAATCCAATGACTTCTATTTGTTCGTACCATTCTGTCATCGATCATAGCAAGATGAGATCACCACTTCTCTCGGACTTGGGTTAGCGGGCTATTATCGGCGCTTTATTGCTAATTTCTCTCGCAGCGTCGTACCTCTTACTGCCTTGACTCAGAAAAGTAAACCCTTCGAGTGGGGTCCCGCTCAGGAAAGCGCATTTTAGACACTTAAGCAGATGTTGTGTGAATCCCCTATCTTAACTCTTCCTGGCGGGACTAATGATTTTGTGGTTTATTGCGATGCTTCTCATCAAGGCATCGGTTGCGTTCTCATGCAACGAGGGAAGGTAATCGCATATGGATCGAGGCAGCTTAAAAGCACGAGAAAAATTACACGACGCATGATCTCGAGCTTGGTGCGGTCGTGTTTGCTCTAAAACTCTGGAGGCATTACCTATACGGTACCGAGTGTGTGGTCTTTACCGATCACAAAAGCCTTCGGCATATTTTTAATTAGAGGGATCTTAATATGCGCCAGCGGCGTTGGGTCGAGCTCTTAAATGACTATGATTGCGAGATTCGTTACCATCCTGGTAAAGCGAATGTCGTGGCCGATACCTTGAGTCGAAAAGAACATGCCAAACTTATCCTCTTTCAGAGCTCTCATCATATGACCAATCTTAAAGCTCGTATTCTTGAAGCTCAACGCACATCGGTCAATGAAGGTAATCTGCATAATGAGTTATCATGTGGCGCTGAACTTCAATTTGTGACCAAGTCCGATGGTCTTCTCTATTTCTTGGATCGTCTCTGGATTCCTGATCGAGACAACCTCTGAGCGTTTATCATGGATGAGGCTCACAAATCTCATTATTCTGTTCATCCTGGCTCGGATAAGATGTATCTTGATCTTCGAAAGTTTTTTTTGGTGGCCCGGTATGAAGAAATACATTGCACTCTATGTGGCAAAGTGTCTGACTTGCTTAAAAGTCAAGGCCGAGCACCAACGACCCTCCGGATTGCTCGAGCAACCGAGAATCCCAGTTTGGAAGTGGGAGGATATTTCGATGGACTTCATCACGGCACTTCCAAAGACCCCTAGAGGTCACGATAGCATTTGGGTCATTGTTGATCGTTTGACCAAATCTGCTCATTTTCTTGCTATCAATAAGAAGGATAAGGCTGATAAGTTGGGTAAACTATATGTGAATGAGATCGTTAAAGTCATGGCACTCCTTTGACTATCATTTCTGATCGTGATGGTCGTTTTACCTCCCATTTTTGGCAATCCCTTCAATCCGCCTTGGGAACTCGTTTGGATCTCAGCACTGCCTATCACCCACAGACTGATGGTCAGTCTGAGTGCACTATTCATACTCTCAAGGATATGCTTCATGCTTGTGTCATCGATTTCGGTGGCAGTTGGGATGCTCTTTTACCATTGATCGAGTTCTCTTATAATAACAACTATCATTCTAGCATTGGTATGGCCCCGTTCGAAGCTCTTTATGGTCGAAAGTATCGGTCACCTATATGTTGGAGTGAGGTCGGTGAAACTCAAATCACCGGTCCCGAACTGATTCAGGAAACGACTGGAAAAATCTTTTAGATTCGTGATCATTTGCTCGCTGCTAGGAGTCGTCAGAAAAGTTATGCTGATAGACGACGAAAGCCCCTTGTGTTCAAAAAGGGCGACCATGTCCTCTTAAAGGTATCACCTTGGAAAGGTGTCGTTCGATTTGAAAAGAAAGGAAAACTAGCACCTCGTTATGTCGGCCCCTTCAAAATTCTTGAAAAGATTGGTAGAGTGGCTTATCGACTTGAACTTCCTCCCAAACTTGCCAGTGTCCATCCTACATTTCATGTGTCGAATCTTCGAAAGTGTCTGGCTGATGAGAACCTTCATGTTCCGCTTGAGGATATTCAGATCGACGAGTCTATGCACTTCGTTGAGAAACCGGTTGAGATTATGGATTGAGAAATCAAACAACTCAAGCGCAGCCGGATCCCGATCGTCAAGGTTCATTAGGAGTCTAAATGAGGACCAGAGTTCACTTGGGAGCGTGAGGACCAGATGAAAGCCAAATACCCTCAGTTGTTCGTTCAGTCTTCTTGATTCTAATTTCGAGATGAAATTTCCTAAAGTAGGGGAGACTTTAACATTTCGGGTTTTCCGATTGTCTGATTTTATCCGTATTTTAATCCGATCAGTTGATTGATAATAAAATTTATGGGTATTGATCGATTTTGATGTTTATTAATCTAATTTCATGTTATTGGATCCATTGTCATGTTTGTTGATCGATTTGATGTTCGATTTGCCTTTAATTCGGATTTTACGTGAACACGTCGCTGGATTACGTTCAATCGGGAATTTGATCAATCTAAACGTGTATGACCCTTGTGTGTAATACTAGTTACACACACAAGTAAATACAAGTGAAGGTTGGTGTGAATTCAAGGTCTAGAACAGAAGCGGTGAGAGTTCGGTAAATCCCACGCGATTTCGATTTTAACCGGGAGATCACATTTTGAGTTTCGTGTATCAATTTTATCATGTTTATGAGTCATATGATCATTTACCATGTCATGAGTCATCACACACTTGATCGGATCGCAAAACGTTGGTGAATTGCTTAAAAACAAGAAAAACAACAGAACAGACCAAAAATACACTTTTTAAGATATCTTATCAACCGTCAATCATTATGGGACATATTTTATATTCATTATGAGTGGATTTAATGTTTTAAGCATGTTAGGAAGGTTAAATGAGAAATTTGGGAAAAAAACGAGGCCCCAAAACGCTTAAAAACGAAGAAACTATCGCGAAAACGGCGGACCGTCAAGAGGGAGCACGGTCAGGAGGGTACGAGGACCGCGCGCCTGACCATGCTCACCTCTCGCGGTCCTCATGTGGTCCTGGCGGGCCAAAACCCTAAAATTCGACTATTTAAGCTTTTTTTCCTCCATTTAGCCACCATGCTCTCATCTCTAATCACTCTAAAACCCCTAGAAAGGCTGTAGCTATCTTAGATCAAGTTCCTTGAAGATTTTTGAGCAAAGATTGGTGATTTCGAGCATCAAAGAGTGTCGGGTTTTGATCAAAAAGGTTAGATTCATCAAACCCAACCTCTATCTTCTTGAATCCTTCATCACCCATCATCAAGATCCAACCTTTATGCATTTCTAAACCTAGATCTTGCATTCTAAGCCTATATTTAATGATTTTGAGCAAAAAGAATGGATTTTTATTGATTTTTATAGATTTTTATAAACTTTTATGACATTATTTGTTGAAATCATGTTAGATCTTGTTTGGGGCTGAAAAAGACTTCATTTTTATTCATGTTTTGTCTTGGGAAAACATCATGCTTGATAGATCTATTGTTTTTAAGGTAAAAACTTGATTTTTATATAAAAAGCTCTACTTTTTCTTATTTTTCTCTCATGGATCTTCAAAGATCTAAGTTTTCATAATCATCTTTGTTGGATCTTGATATGGACACCATTTTAATCATAGATCTAGGGTTTGGGATGAAGTAATCACCATCATAATTATAGATCTAGGGTTTTATGGGAAAAAGATACGATTTTTGGGTATTTTTTTTTTATTTTTCATGAATATACCTTATTTAGATATTGATTAGATGATGATAATGCTAAACTTGTGTATTGATTCTGGTATGGAACATGATTTTGGATCTAGATCTAGGGTTAGGTCATGTTTAGAATATAACCTTGGTTGATTATTTATTTAGATTAAATTTACTAAAATTATCGAAATTAAAAATAATTTTTTTGAGTAAATCGTTGGGTTAACTTTGGAGTTATGCCTTGAAATAATATTTGGTAGTTATATATGTATAGATCAGCCCCAAATTAATTTTTGAAGACTAAATTTGGTTCGGTTGATTTTATGGAAAATAATCAAGGTTTGGGACGTCGTACATTTTTGTGGTTAAATAAATAATTATTTGCTTAACGTTTGACCTAAATATAGGTTTGACCACTTAATTATCTATATACTCATATCATTACTTAAATACACCACCAACGAGTCGCGTATCCGATCGAGTCCGTCGTGCCATGACGAGTCACACGTTTTATCCATTCGAATACTTATTTATTTATTTGTCGGTGATTACTCCATCGCATTCGATCGTAAAGGTGATCTCCGGGTTTGATTCGCGCCGCTATTCTTCAGTTTTACTCTCAACACTTTCGCTATCATGTGAGTTTTCATAGCCCCTTTTTACTTAAATGTTTTTGGGGTGCAACATGTTTTATTTATCAAATTCTATTTTCACATGCGTATTCTATGTTCGATGATTACATGATTATTATGATTGGTTGATTGAACGATGAACGATTGAACAATGGAACGATGAACGATTGAATGATGAACGTAATTATTAACATTAAACATGCCGGGGTTACGATAATAGATCTATTGGCCTGACAAGCCCACTTGGCCTGCCTCGCGTGTGGCGCCTTGTGATTGGAAGCCTAATTGTCAAGGGTTGGATTAGGTTAACTTATCATTTTTATCATTAATCATTTTATCATTAATCATTTATTTAAACTTGTACGCATGCTTTTGAACGTTATCACTAAACCTATGAATTCTCACCAACTATTTTAGTTGACTTTATTTATAACATGTTGCAGGTAATGCAGTTTGACTTGGATATCATCACCATAGGATTGCATCGGCTTTAGAGAGACCAAATTAAATAATGAACTCTCATACTTAGTTTTTGTTATATGTTTGAATATCATATGTTATGACTTGGATTCTATGTTTGTTTATTTGCTATGAAATTTGTAACTTTTATGAATATCGCAACCTAAATTTAATTAGTTTGTAGGGCTGGAATTGGTTCAATCACTGGTAAATAGTCACTAGGTGGTTTAACAGATGTGTAACCAATACCAGTTTTCCCATACATAGCACTTTTCCACAGTTTCTCATCTTTTTCATTTGCTTTTTGAAATTTATCACATGTGAATTAAGCTTAGTTAGCTTTACTTCAAGTGCACCAACATCTGCCTTAGCACGTTGGGTTTGTTTCTATGAAGCATTCAGCTTGGAAATTAAATCATCGATCTGAGTTTCTAAATTTGAGTTGGTTTGCTTAGTTGCTCAACTTCTTCATTTAAAATAGTGACTTTGAAATTTATGAGCTTTCAGTTTTTTCTAAAACATTCCTTTAACTCTTTTAGATTTGAAACTTCTTCAATTAGTTCAGAGTTATGATTTCTGTATCTTTCAACTTGTTCAACACATGCAAGAGAGCATAAGTGTTCTAGCATTTTCTCAGGGATAGAGTTTACCTAGAGCAGATGATGACTCCTCCTTTTCCATAAGAGCATGGTTGATTGGCTCAAACTCCACAATGACTTCCTCCCAATCAACATATTCCGTTTGATTAGCTACAGCTGGAGTTAAGTGACTGCTGTTGTTGCTTCCACTTCCGCTTGGTTTTGGCTGAGTTGGTTGTGAGCTTGAAGCACCAAGTGTGTTGTTGTTCTTGTTACTGTTGTTGTTTTGATGATGGCTTCCTTGTGCTTTACTCTAAGTTTGGTTCTGGAACTGACTTTCTTTTCTGGGACTTGGGCATTCTCTTGCAAAATATCCTAGTTGGTGACAGTTATAACACTTGACCTTGCTTTTGTCAAGACCAATAGGGGCATTTTTGGCTCCTTTTTAAGTTCTCCCGGTATGCTTATAGAAGCGTCGAGCTCTTACTGAGACAATGGCAAGTTCGGAATGTCCATATTTTCTAAATCATCTGCACCAATGCATTCTAAATCTTCACGAGTGAAGTCAGAGTGTGAGTCAGTGACTACAAAGGCATGGTGAGTATTTTCAAAGTTGTGAGAAACATTATCAGAAAAGGTAACCAAAGATGACTGGTTTGAAAAGGTGGGGGTCACGTTTCTTTGGTTTTGAAAATCAGTTGTTACAAGAGCAGTTGACTGTGGCTGAGTCGGTTCAGAAACTGAGTTTTGTTTGAGATTTATCTCCATTTCATAAGCACAAAGAATACCATGAAGTTCACTTAGTTTCATTTTCTAAAGACTCTTGCACTCCATTATGCTTACAGTATAAACAGTCCACATAGAGGGTAGTGACCTTAAGAATTTTCTGTTGACATCAGCTTGTTCAAGAGTTACATCAGCCCTTTGAAGCTCATCAAGTAGAGAAACAAAGCGAAGATACTGGTTTGTCATAGATTCACCAGTTTTGTAACTAAAGTTCTCATATTTCTGTTTGAAATGTCCTTTTTGTTCTCCTTAACCTCACTTGTACCTTCATACATTTCATTTAGAGCATTCCACAAGTCAAATGTAGTTTTGTACCCTTTAAATCCTACAAGTATGGAGTTGGGTAGTGCTGCTTGCAAGGTCCAGTAGGCCTTGAAGTCTGGCTCAAGTGACTTGTGATCAATGTCAGTGTATTTGTCAAGTGGTTTTGGAATGTTTACATTTTCAGCATTAGCAGATGATACGGTCAAAATAGTTGGACCAACAGTTAGTGACTTCCAAATACGGTAATCTAAACTTCGAACAAACCCCTCCATACGGAGGTTCCATGTGTCAAAATCATCATGTGTGAACATGGGTGGTTTGTTTATGCTACCCTTTGAAAAAACAACACTGAGATCGTTCATTTTGAAAAACTTTCAGAGAAAGAAAAGCTTAAAGCAATAGAGTTCATAAGTAAATATCAACTTGGAAGCACTTAAAGTCTTCAAAGTGAGAGCCAAAGCTCTGATACCACTTGTAGGATCGAGATTTGAACACTTAGTTTAATAACAAGATTTACTTGTAAGATTAACCTTGTGGAATTAAGTTAATCTCCACTCTACTTAACGGGTTGACACTTGTAAATAATAGTTGTTTGCATAAAGATAGTAACACAAGAAGTAAACTTTACTCGGCACGATTTGCATTAACTTAACAATATTACACAGTGTTCATGCATACATTCATGTGTACAAAATGTTGAGACCTAACTATGCTATATATAGTGCTAAAGGAAATCAATGATAGCCATTGATTTCCATACGATCATCTTGACCGTAGATTACAAAAGTCAAACTAACTACCAAAAGAATAATCTTCAATTGATGGGCTTCATGGCGTGTGATCAACAACATACCAAAAGAGGAGAGCGACTTTGATACAAAAGGAAGCAACCAAAATGCTTTAACAGCGAAATTATAGCTGATAAGATGTTGTCGGAAAAGTCCAATTGAACTCTTTATCTGCTGGATAACAGAGTTCACCCGGAATATTCACTCCTGGTTAAAAGGCTTCTTCCGGTTGAAGTGTCTTCTCCATTTGGACTTAAGACTTCCGCTTGAACCTAGTTCAGCCGGAACTTCTTCAAATTTAATCTGCAACCGGAATATCAAAAGTACTATTCCTTACCGATAATGTTAGGGTAGGGAAAGAAATTGGGGGAAGAATAGAAAAGGGGTGAAAAATAAAATCCTAGGTGCCTCAATCCTGTGAAAATGTGTTTTTGACTTTGTCCGTTTGAAATGTATACCCTTACCAAGTTATGGCTGTTGACTTACTTGGTTTCTCACAAGAACAATTAAGGAGTATGGTTAGTTTATGTACATGTTCTGACGCTCAAATCCTCGCTGAAATGTAGGAAGAAAAAAAATATAAGTTGTATAAAAATTAAACTTATTATCTAATTGCCATAAAGGGAATATTTCAATTTCAGATAAATTTTTGATTCGATGCAATTTGAGTCTTTAATATTTAGAGGAGTGACTTTTATGTATGCGGTTTCTTTCTAAATGATTTTTTTTTAATTTTGGGCAGTACAAGAGCCATTTTTTCAAACAAGTTTTGTGTAAAGCTTGAATATTGACAAACAAAAATTCAATACCTACAGTTTCTCGTCCGCACACTTAAATTACACATTGCCATCAATGTGCCCGCGTGTATAAAACTAAGAGACAATGAAAGCGAAAGGGAAGGAAAAATCAGAGATGGCGTCCCCACACTTGGACTTTATCCTTTGGCTAATTAGCACGCGCCATGTTTTACCTAACGTTCCCGTACAATCAATTCATAAATACCAGTCATCCACTTAGTTTGCTAATTCATAAACCTACAAACGAAAAGAAACACATAATATCTTAGTATTGGAGGTTTTGGTTGTTTGCTGTCGCTTTGCAATAAAAGAAATGTTAATACAATATTTAGATTTTAAAACTGCGTTGGGCGAACAAATACCTATAATTATTAAATTAAAAGAAAAAACATAACCCAGCTTGGTTTATTTACGGGTCCCAAGTTCGACTCAGTTTTTATTTTAACTTCTATCAGGTGCTTTTTCCTTGATCTGTTTCCCACTCATTTCGGTTAATTTTATTCTTCGTTATCAAATGGGAAAAATCTGATAATAATTTCAAAGTAAGTTTTTAAAGACCGGAACGAGTCGAGCCACCTAGATTTGTACTTACCTGGACCAGATCTGGGGAGTAGTTTTTCCTTTCTTCCTTTGACGAGGGCGCAGAAATGATCACATGCATCTTTGAGTCATCATGCAAGTGTGCAAACACAAGGCGGCCGGAGAGTTTTTTAGCTCAAGATAAGGTGTTCTTTAGTGGATGGTCTATTTGGAGGTTCCTTCTCTCAATTAATGACTTCAGCTAAATGAATCGGCTCCGAAGAGGTTTCTTCAGGAGGCTGAGCTTCTTTCTTCAAGTTCTCCATGGTGATAACTTCATCTTCTTTTAGGGCCAAGGAGTGTTATCTTGAGAGGGATATTCGATCGATCGCTTTACCTCCATGGAGAACTCGCCTCGGATCTGTTACTTGATGTGCTGGTTGTTCGTTTATGTTAACGTCGGGTCTTGGGTGACGTCACAAGTCTTGAAAGTGGCCAAAGGGGTTGTGTCCAAATCCTCCGTATCCGAACAACTGATCGTCTCGGAATCATCTTGAGGTTCCTCTTCTGGGATGACTTCCTAGTTTAAATGCTTCCATGTTTCTTCTTCTTCCGCCCATTTTCTTTTAAAGTATTCTTCTATGATCTTGATGTGTTCGACCGCGCGTTCAGTTGTTTCTTTAAGATCATTTTTGGGAGGGGAAGAAGGTATTTCTATTGTATATATGGTGAGTAACCATTTTTTATTTTTTCTGGACGTTTTCCCAAGTATGTAGTTGATATGAGCCAAAGTATACATATTTTTATGGCAAATATCCCTCACAAATCGGATTAAATCAGACTAACTACTAACGAATTAACCGTATATTGTTTTCTTTTTTAGTTTTTATGTTTGATCCGGGTAAAAATCACAAAAGGAGTTAAAACAATGGAAAATATGAAGAAGTATGCAAACTCTGTGATTTTTGGCCTCAAACACGGCCCGTGCCTAGCCAGGTACGACCCGTGCTGCCTCCCAGTAAAGCTCAGAAGAGTTAACTTTGGCTCCTGACATAAGACGGCCCGTGCCACTGATCCTACACGACCCGTGCCCCTGATTACTATCACACACGACCCGTGCCACTGATCCTACACGGCCCGTGTCTCTGCCCAACAAAGATTCTGGATGATCCCCTGACAGGCATAGCCCGTGCCCTGCCAGGAACGGCCTGTGCCAAAAGCTATTTTTTCTGCCTATAAAAGCCAGCCTTTCTCTCCATTTCCATTTGCTCAATTTTTCTCCTCTTCTACTTACCGTCTAGATTAGTTCACTCTCGAGCCACTTGGCGTTTTCTAGTTTTTAATCTTTAAATTTTGTTAGAACATCAACTTAATACGAATTTGTTTAAAGTTTGTCTATGAGCTACTCATTTTCTATTAAGAAAATCATTAAAATCATGCTAACACTTGGCTAAACTCTTATACTCACTTAGGGATAAACAAACATTTGGTTGGTTAGTAAAATAAACTTACGTGCTCACCTTAAGGTAAGTATGAATGACTTTATGAAAACTCTCTTAAATTGAAAGTTTATTATTTATTTTTTGAACAAACGTGCCTTGCGTATTTTAGACCATTTGAGGAGTCAAAAGATCATCGGTCAGAATTATGACACCCGACTGAGGGACGATGCATGATCCTAACGGTTACTCGCACCCCATGCAAAGCAATACATTCGTGAGTTTTATGTCTATGTAAACCAACACGGCTTTCATGTTAACTACGGCCTAAAGGTATTGGTTAGGATTGGGGTTAGTAATATTATGTCACTTCATGGAAGTCGGTGAGATACATGTTTGTGAACTTGGCTCTGGTTACGACCGTCATGTTTGTGCAAAAGTGGTGCATGGAGGAGACGGATATTAGTGCCTTTTTAAAGATAATATTCATAATAAATTAATCTGATGCGTGGGTTGTTCCCCTACTGGTTCATGACAACGTATTCAAGTATAACGGCACCGACGACCCATCGGGCCCTATAACCATATCTCATTCATACTTAAACACTTGTTTCAAACTCAAATCTTGTTCATAAAACATGTTTTTATCAAACAAAGATACCTCTTTGAGCTATATTTTAAAAACAAACATCAAAAACTTGTTCTAGAACCATCAACTAGTATTTGAAAGCAAAAGAAGTCAAGAAGTCAAGCTGCCTTACGACCCGACACGGGCCGTGCCCCCTAGTCAGGGGTCGTGCCTCGATTTCTGTTGGCAACTTCTCTCTAACTTTCTTTATGTTTTAGCATGGCCATTCAAGATATATCACCTCCAACTACTACAAAAATGAGGGAAATCGACAAATTATTTCAACACTAGTATGCTATTGTATGCAACTTCGAGAGGAAGTTGAAGCATTGAAGGAAAGAGAGCTTGTTCTCAACAAGCGGTTGAACTTCTTGTCAGTTAGTTTTGAGATCATTACTAGCCATTTGGCGGACCTCAGTGAGCGTGTGACACCGATCTTACCTCCCCCGTTTGTTCCATCAAATGGTCCATGGCCAAAAGAAGAGGTTGGTGAGAACACCAATCTCCCTTCTTTGATTTTTGTGTTGATTTCATAGTCAACCTTGATGATGACAATGACACGATCGAAATACGGTTGCTTCGGCAGAGCAGGAGCCATGAGATCGCCGCTTTCTGAGTAGCGTATGACCGAATAAGTAGATTAGAAGCTTTGTATCCTTAATTAGGATCTTTTGAAAAATTTGATTAACATGTAATTTCCTCCTTAAGAGTTAATTAAATGATAATCACCTTAGGACCTTATTTACCTTCTTTTTATATTTAATCTTTTGTTGAGCATTTTGAAAACTGGAAATTAGCACAATTGCATATATCATCATCTGGGAACCACGAGGAAGTTGTCACAGTCAACTCACACGCTTTTTATTTTATATTGTCCTTGAAAATGCACATTGAGGACAATGTATGATTTAAGTGTAGGGATGGGAATTGTTGGGAACCAACTAAAAAAAACAAACCACTTTTACCTTTGTCTTGTCCTATAATCAAGCCTTACACAAAACTTTTTGATAATAGGACACTCATATTTTCCAAAAACTTAAAAATATTTTTCCACTTTAGGTAACTGTTTACGTGTAAAGTTCTTCTCCAGAATCGTTAAAACTAAAAATTCCACTGAATAAAATGTTCAACCCTGAAATCTCTTTACAGTAAGAGAAAAAATAAGTTTAATTTCCGCATACACTCATGATATTCCTTTTCCATATTTCAGTGAGGATTTGAGCCCAAAATAGAATGAATAACCATTAAGCATGCTCCTTTTTCTTTAGACTTTGAGAGAAACCAGGTAAATTCGATGAACTTGACTCGATAATACGTCCCGAGATGGAAAAAGCTGGAAATATATGGTTAAATGACTGAGGCACCTAGGATTTTCTCGTTCTCTCCTTTTACCCCCACTTCTATAACAATATCTCCTAGTTAGCCCTGTTGAACCTTAAACCCCTTCATTTGTTTAAACCTCCCTTGCAAAAAACAAAAAAAAACAAAAAAAAAAAAAACAATTTTTGCTAAACACTCCCCTAAACCTTCACCATTTTTATTTAAAGTTTCTTTTCGTAAAATTCGGTTTCTTATCAAAAGCTCCAAGTCAACCTTACTTGAAAAGCAAATAAAATGTCCACAAAGTTCTATCATCATGAATTTACATTGTTTAAAATAAATAAATAAATAAATAAATAACCTTCTTGTAGGCAATGAAAGAGCACTCTAAAGCTCTTGGTTAGCTTAGAAAAGTCACAAAAATCTAAGAAACCGTTATTTTACATCTTTTGTCATTTTAACCTAAACATCCAAACCCCAGCCCAAAGCGTACCCTTTTAAAGCCTCGCGATAATATATTTCAGCGAGATCTGTAGAGGCTCGATTACTTGACAAGCCTATGCTCTTTACTCGTTTTTACCTTGGTATGAATGTTTACTTAAAAACACCAAATATGCTACCCAGAGAGCCGAGTGTCCACTTGTTACGTAAATGAGTTTATAAAGGAAATAAACCTACTAGTAGCCTTGTCGTAAATACCCATATTTTAGTAAAAAAAATAATAAAATATTCAATAGGATGAAAGTCCAATGAAATTGGAGGAAACGTCGACTTTTAATCGTTTGTAGAAACTTAAAGTTCATAAATAAAGTACTTGGGAAATTATGGAGTCCGGTGTTTTGCTTGAGGACAGGCAAATATCTAAGTGTGGGGATGTTTGATATGAGCCAAATTATACATATTCTTATGGAAAATATCCCTCATAAATCGGATCAAATCAGACTAACTACTAGTGAATTAACCATATATTGTTTTCTTTTTAGTTTTTCTGTTTGATCCAAGGTAAATAACAAAAGGAGTTAAAACAATGGAAAATATGAAGAAGTATGCAAACTCTGTGATTTTTGGCCTCAAGCACGGCCCGTGCCTAGCCAGGCATGACCCGTGCCGCCTCCCAGCAAAGCTCAGAAGAGTTGACTTTGGCTTCTGACACAAAACGGCCCGTGCCACTGATCCTACACGACCCGTGCCCTTGACTACTATCGCACATGGCCCGTGCCACTGATCCTACACGGCCTGTGTCTCCGCCCAACGAATATTATGGATGATCCCTTGACAGGCACGGCCCGTGCCCTGCTAGGAACGGCCTATGCCAGATGCTATTTTTTTTCCTATAAAAGCCAGCCTTTCTCTCCATTTTCATTTGCTCAATTTTTCTCCTCTTCTACTTACTGTCTAGATTAGTTTACTCTCGAGCCACTTGGCGTTTTCTAGTTTTTAATCTTTCAAGCTTGTAAGAACATCAACTTAATACGAATTTGTTTAAAGTTTATCTATGAGCTGCTCATTTTCTATTAAGCAAAATCATTAAAGTCATGCTAACGCTTGGCTAAACTCTTATACTCACTTGGGGATAAACAAACCTTTGGTTGGTTAGTAAAATGAATTTACGTGCTCACCTTAAGGTAAGTACGAATGACTTTATGAATACTCTTTTAAATTGAAAGTTTATTATTAACCTTTTTGAACAAACGTTTCTTGCATATTGTAAACCATTTGAGGAGTTGAAAGCTCACCAGTCGTAATTGTGACAACCGACTGTGGGATGATGCATGATCCTAATGGTGACTCTCACTCCATGCAAAACAATACGATCGTGAGTTTTATGTCTATGTAAACAAACACGGATTTCACGCTAACTACGGCCTGAAGGTATTGGTTGGGATTGGGGTTAGTAATATTTTGTCACTTCATGGAAGTCGGTGAGATACATGTTTGTGAACTTGGCTCTGGTTACCACCGCCACGTTTGCATGAAAGCGGTGCATGGAGGAGACAGATCTTAGTTGCTTTTTAAAGATAGTTTTCATAATAAACTAATCCAATGTATGGGTTGTTCCCCTGCTGGTTCATGACAACGTACTAGAGTATAACGGCACCGGCGACCCATCGAGCCCTATAACCATATTGCATTCATACTCACGTTGTTTGTTACTTCCAGAGCGGTGCTCTCAGATCCTTACGAGGAGATGAGAGGAACGTGAGATAGGGTTACATGCTGAAAAGAGACCCTCTTAATCTGATAAGTAGCAATCTTAAGGCAAGTATCTAAATCCATTTTGCTAAGCCAACCACTTGTAAGTTCTCCTAATGATATTATCCTCTGATTGATTAAACCTAAAAACCCGTTTTATTTATCTGGTTTAATTCACTTTATTTAGTTTAAACAACCTTTCATCACACATTACTAAACCTGGTTATATTGTTAATAAGAATTTATCTTCAAAACCCTCATTTTCCTTGTGTCCTTGAATGACGATCGGTCATTTTACCACTACTATACTACTTCACAATGGGTGCACTTACCCGTGTTATATGGTGAAATAGTAGTTGTAGTTAATCAAGGTTTTATAAATTTAAAAGTTTATGCATAACAGGTGTTACTTAAACTGTCTTAATTTTATACACACCACACGCAAACAAGTAGTTCACTACACCGTAAACACAAGAAAGCAAAACCATGTATGCATAAAGAAGAAGTTGAAGGTGAAAAATCCTCCTCCTAAACCGGTATTGTTGTGTTTTCTTGTTCATAGGTACAATACTCGCCATGGAAGAGATTGCATCTATGAAAACATGTGTTGTATTTGGTCGGTTGTGGTGGTGGAGAAAACTAGGAGGCATGGCTAGGACCTTCCTCTGGTGGTCTATCAACTACTCGAAACCACGCAGACGTAGTTACTAATATGTAAGAGTCCCTAGAGTAGTGGGGAGTGCCGTAGATTCTGCATCACATAGATTGGGCCCATCCATTGTTGTAACCGAAATAGTCCTCAGGATATTCATCCATCTTTGAAAAATTTCTCAAAGAAAATTAAGAGAGGTTTAAAGAAAAATAGTAGTAATATTAAATGTAATAATAATAAAGGTTAGGTTGTTAACTCGGATTTTTCTCAAAATCCTCGTTTATGTCCCTGGGAACAGCGCCAAAAGCTTGGTGCATTGCGCGATGCGTATAAAATATATGACAATTATGGGTCGGTTTCAACACCACTATTGCATTTAAGCTTAAATTTATAATAATTGATAATGAACAATCACTATACACCACGTACACGGGCAAGTGCACCCATCACGGCGTAGTATAGCGAAGTAAGATACCAAGGTCTTCCAAGGACACAATATATGGAAATGAGGGCTCCCGAACGTCTAACCAGATCTTTATTTAAGGTTTAAGATAGAACTAAATTAAGATAAAATGGGTTTTAAGCGTAGACAATCAAAGAAAATATGACTTGGGAGGACTCGCCAGTTGCAGAGTTAGCAATCTGTTTAGTTATAAACTTTCCTTAATATTGTTACTAACAGACGAGGGGACCGCCTCTCAGCCTTAAATCCCATCTCACTTTCCACCCGTTAATTAACCATCTGGTATGAATCCCAACAGTACTTGTGTTGTTAGTAACAAATATAGTGTGCGTGAATGCCATTTAAATGTAGAGCCTTATGGTCAAAGTATCGTTACACTTGAATACGTTGTCATGAACCAGCAGGAGAACAACCCACACATCAGATTCATTTATTATTAAAATATCTTTATAAGGGACTAAGGTCCGTTTCCTCCATGCACCGCTCTCACGCATACATGAGTGGTCGTAGCCAAAGCCAAGTCCAACACCGGATCTACGCGGTGACAAATATTACCAACCCTTTATCCCAACCATTACCTTTAGACCGCACATGCATGAAAATCGAGTTTGTTTACATAGACATAAAACACTCGAATGTATTACATTGCATAGGGTGCGAGTCACCAAAAGGATCATGCATCGTCCCTTAGTTGGGTGTCACATGTCCGACTGATTAGCTTTCGAGTCCTCAAATGGTCCACAACATACAAGATACATTTTTTCAAAAAGGTGACAATAAACTTTCAATATAAAGAGTTCTCATAAAGTCATTCGTACATACCTTAAGATGAGCTTATAAACTCATTTTATCAACATGAAAAAGGTTTTTACACCCAAGTGAGTGTAAGAATTTAGCCAAGTATGGCAATAAAGATTTGATTAAAAGAACATGAGTAGTTCATAGACAAACTTTAAACAAGATCTTATTAAGTTAATGTTTTTTAAAAATTTGATGCCAAATGCTTAAAAGAACCAAAACAAGTGGCTCAAAAGGATAAATTATAATCAAATCTAAGAAGAAAGGAGAGAATTAAGCGAGTAAAAAATGAGGGTTTGGTTGGATTCTACAGGCAAAAATAGAGTCAGGCACGGTCTTGCTTGTCGTATAATTTGCAGGCATTTTCGTTGTCAGTGGGCACGGGTCGTGCTTGTCAAGAGGAGCGTGTGGCATGCATAAAAGTCATCTTTAAGCTTCACATGGGTCGTGCTTGAGTTGGGCACGGGTCATTTTGACCAGAAAATCAGCTTCCTCTCATCGAGATACTCAAAATTCACTATTTAGGGGCCCTATAACTCATTTTCTAACCCAAGATATGCTTTCCCGAAGTTTTGGGCATTTTATGACCACACCGTTGTCTTCTAGTCGTGCTTCAGTGAGTCGTTGAGTTTTAGGGTTACCACTTTGTCTTGACTCGAGAGAGAGGCCTATGAGGGCATTTATGTTCATTTTGCAGGGGGCATGGGACGTGCTCAGTGAGTCACGGGCCGTGCTCAAGGCCAAAATTCATAAAAGCTTCCAATTTTCTTGTATTTTCTTCATTTTTAGCTCCTTATATAATTTTAACATGGACTACACTGAAAAACTAAAAACGAAACAATATTGCACTGTATTGATAATAGTTAGTCGGAAATAACCCAAAATATTGGGAATATTTGATATAAAATTATGTATAATTTGGCGCACATTAGATGACTCCAGGCTTGATTTCGAATTGACCTGCAACGAGCGGTCGAGTGATACAAGATTGTCCTCCATTTAGCGTATGCTTCGCATAATCCGCGATTGTCCTTGGTAGATTTTGATCTCGAATCTTCTTTAACTGATGGTGAAAAAATTAGATCGGGTAGAAACAGAAGGTGAATTTTCTTTTGGGTTTTCGATTTTTTTAATGTTTTTATTGTCTGAAATGGTGAAAAGAAAAAAAATGAAATAAAAGATACTAGAAAAAAGATCCTAAACTACTTAACTAAACTACTATGCTAGGTATGACGATTTTTTCGGCAACGGCACCAAAAAGCCTTTGATGCGTACAAGATGTGTATCGTAAACCTCGAAGAAATGACTTTTAAATTTATAAACCTAAATCGTCTATCTACGCATGCATATAGGAAAGCGGAGCTATCATACAGGACTATTTAGAAAACTCAGGGTCGACCTACGGAGCAATGGTGTAATCATATCTAACCTAGTAGGATTCACTAAGACTCTGTCACAATTCTTAGTAAACTAGTTAAACGAATATTGAAATGTTTAGGATGAAAACAATAATAAAAGAAATGATACTATCTAAAACTGATCACAATTTGACTATACATATATCTGGTTACTTAGTATCGCGACTTAAACTCTTCTTATGGAAATAGGACTCGTTAGATTATACCTAAATCTAGGTAATTGGTCACGTACTACCTATTAAGATAGCAGGATCATGATTCAACAACCTATAGAGATCCAACAGCCATAATAAAGTATCCACTCATCCAATTGTCTAGCTAAAGGACAATGGAAACTTGCTCCAAGACCTAGGATCATAGACCAATCCTATTCTAAATAACCAAGATGGATTAATTACTATAACCATATCACATGACATAACAAAAGCAATGCATTTAGACAAGTCTCTAGCCTTATAATCCTAGTAAAGGAAGACAAGATTGATGAATAAACACAATGACAACTGCCAATGAATACACCATCAAAACACCATTATCATCGATTCCTATCTAGACTCACTAGAGACCTAAACGCATATTGTGATCGTTAGATAACAACTAAGAAATAGCAATGATCAGATACACAGGATACATCTACCCTATAAACCAAATCATGACTACTAGGAATCAAATTAAACATACGAAAGATGACATATTTCTATAATGCAATATGAATCATAATCGTTACACTAAAATCATTATGTAGGCGATAGATAAACAATCAAACATAGATATAGATCAGAAGGATCACATTGTCTTAGACAATATCAATAAAGTTAGTCTCTCATGTCTGTAAAACAGAAAGTAACAATAGTAACACTAAATCTAAACATTGTAAATGCAAATCGAAACGTTATACGTGTCAAATCTTCGATTGGGATTGCTTCAGGACTTGAAATCTCTTCACAAACACTTGAATAACATGATCAGGGCTCCTCTAGAAGGAATAACTTCTCTCTGAACTGGAACCACCGAACTCTTTGAAATGATAGCAAGCACATTGTATTTATAGGCTTCATTTAGGGTTCCCGGAAATGCACTCGTAACGTGCCGTTATGGCTGTAACGGGGTCGTTACCGCCGTCAGAGATCCAGAAATTAGGGTTTTAGCTTAAATATCATAACCACGTCGTTATGACGTGACGAGTCATGATGTGGAGAATGAGTCATTACCTCCGAAGCTTTATCATATTCACCTTAAAACCTTCTAAATTCTGCATTTGTCACTTTGATCACCTTTGAGAACCTGTTTATGACATTCTAGACCAAACACATGTAAAATAGACCAAAATAACACATAACCTATCAATAAGTAAGGGAGTTTGACCATAAATTACAGATTTATAATTTGCAACACATCACCTGGAACGAGTCGTGTTAATTAAGGCACATGCCGTGTTTGTTAGGGCACGGGTCGTGCTTGTTAGGTAGCAAAGTCAACATGTTTCGTCCTTCTGCAGCACGGACACGGGTCGTGCCTAAGGTGGACACGGGTCGTGCCATAGGCCAAACAATGTGAAGTCTTTATTTTTTTTTCTTTAATTTCAGCATATTTGACTTCTGTTATGATTTTGGCCTAGATTAAACTGAAAAACTACAAAATGAAACCATATTAAACTCCTTAATGCATAATTAATCAAATTTAACCCGAAATGCGGGAATATTTGCTGATAAATATGTATAATTCAGTTCACATCACTCGCATGTGTATTTGTTTTATTATTTAGGTATGGATAAAGCCTAACAAATGGGTAATGAAGGGTTTGTGCGCTTGTTGCTTTTTTAAATTTTATTATTCAGGAAATAACAAGAAATAGGGTTTTACAGGTAGCCGATTAACATAATATTTGAGCTCGCCCCTACTTCCTAGGCTTCTTAGAAAAAATGGGTCGGACATCCACGCGTTGCAGCGGAAAACACAACATAATAATACAAACACTCGTAAAACGCTTGAACAATTAACTAGTAAAATACCATTTAAATTTATTTAAAAGTTCATAAAATAATGTAAATATGAAACCATATAAAAATAAAAATGATTTTGAGAATTCTGTTAAACAGAAAATTGATTGTTTACATTATTATATTTTTATTATTCAGTTAAGCTTTTTTATTTTAAAATAATTAAGATAGTCAAACTCATAAAAGACATTTTTGCCCCTTGAACTCTTAGAAATTTATATAAAAAGACAATCTCGTTCGTCTCAAATGTATTATATATATAATATAGCTTACATAGCTATCATCTAACTTGAGTGTTATGAGTCCAAGGAGACTACAAAGTGTTATTTTTTTTTTTTGAACGGCAATTTTGGATCACTGACGGAGACATTATATCACCCCTGGCCACCCCCATTTTTATTTTTTTGTTATAAGTGGGACTTGAACCCAAAACCTCTCATTTATAATATCCCTCTAGCCAATTGGGCTAAAGATCATTGGTGCTACAAAGTGTTATCGACCCTTAGATTGGAGAGATCAATAGCAAATATTAAAAGTTAATAAAAAATATTAACTGTGTTACTATAAAAAGTATGCATATGGTATTGAAAGGGCATAAGTGTCCATCTGAATTAAAGTTTAAGATTAAATTCGTCTTCAAAATTATTAATAACTTTAATAAACTTCCACCTTAATAATAAAGTGTAAAAGAACTTTTAAATACTTAATATTTTTTTTATGAATATACCATAAAATTAATCCTTTTTTATCTGTAATTTAAGTATATTATTGTTATATCAAACTTTTAATACATATATGTTATTTTAGCTTTTCTGTATAGGATGAGAATTTTCAACATGGTGTTTTAACTTTCAATATGGTATTTTAGTTTTGCTCATATATATTAACAAGTTGGTGACCGTCCTAGCTTCGCGGCGGGCCACACTTTTATCTGTCAATTTAAGTAAAAAAACTCAGAAGCCTTAAAAGTATACTAAAAACTAAATTAGAAAACTTAAGAGGTATAAAACGTGAAAGTTTAAAAGTTTCGTGTTCAAAGTGTAAACGTATAAAAATCATACTAATAAACGAAAGTAAAGTAAGAAAAGTTTTAATGTGGTCAAAGTACAAAACTATAAAAAAAGTCGTAGCCAATGTCGAAAACTCTAAAAGTCTAATAAAAAACAAAAGTAAAAAATTTAAGGGGGTATAAAACGTAAAAGCTTAAAAGTCTCGTGGTGAAAGTATAAAACTATAAAAGTATACTAAAAAACGAAAGTAGAAAAGTTAAGGGGTATAAATGTAAAATTCTAATAAAACTATAAAAAAAAGTCATGGTCAAAGTCGAAAACTCTAAAAGTATATTAAAAACGAAAGTAGTTCAAAAAAAGTTTAAAAGTTAGAGGTAGAAAACGTAAAAGTATGAAACATATGTGAAAACAAAAGTACAATAACATAAACTTGTGAAAGTTTCATTGCCAAAGTAGAAGACCACAAACTTAAATAAGGAAACTTTAAAAGTTAAGTGGTAGAAAATATAAAAGTATGAAACATATGTGGCAATACTATGAAAACCTAAAGTTTACTATTCCGTTAAAAAAAATGGTATGTAAACTTAGAGGATAGAAACTATCAAAGCCAAAATAAACAATATGTAAACTTCGACGGTAGAAACTGTCAAAGCCACAAAGTGTTGTGGCCAATGTATGAAAAGTAGGATTTCAGGGTAGAAAGTGTCAAAGCCACAAAGTGTTGTGACCAATGTATGAAAAGTAGGAATTCCACTATTCCTTTTCAAATTTTTATTTTTTTTTGCAATATATATAATTGGTTTCAACATGATGTTTTAAATATAAATACATGGTCTGTCAAATCTAACACATCATCTATACAAACCTAACGCAAATGCAAAACATATTCTAACTCAGTATATAAAACTCACTAAATATCTTAATTATGTATACCAAAAAGGATTGTGAGTATAAAAGATGGTCAATCAAGCCTAACACATCATTTATACAAACTTAACACACTAGAAAATATGTCCCAACACCGGTACAAAAAGATCTTAAATTAAAAATGATGTTATTAGTTTTTTTAGGAATGACAATTAACATAAAAAAATCAATAAAACACAGTTATCATTATAAAAATATTCAATGACTAGCATTTTTTATCACTAACAATATATTTTATATAATTTAAAGATACTACATGTAACAACCTCTTAGTGGTTCTTATACTTCCTACATCAAAATCCTATTTAAGTAGAACTTAACTCTCTCTCTCTCTCTCTCTCTCTCTCTCTATATATATATATATATATATATAAGTTTAGGTTCAAATGAGAACTTTTTGTTTTGAGAACTTTTGAGAACTTTGAGAATAAATCTCAACCACAAATTTCAGGAGGGACCACTATAATTCATGAGAGGGTGGATACATGTAAATAAACTTGTGGTTCAAATTAGTTATTTTTAGTTCTCAAATCAAAATGGTTCTCAAATGATCCTCTCCCTATATATATATATATATATATATATATATATATATATATATAGGGTTAGGTTCAAATGAGAACTTTTTATTTTGAGAACTTTTGAGAACTAAATCTCCACCACTAATTTCAGGTGGGGACCACTATAATTCATGGGGGGGGGGGGGGGTTTCTATATATATAAACTAGTGGCTGAGATTAGTTCTTTTTAGTTCTCAAACCCAATTGGTTCTCAAATGATCATCTCCCTATATATATATATATATATAGGGAGAGGATCATTTGAGAACCATTTTGATTTGAGAACTAAAATTAACTAATTTGAACCACAAGTTTATTTACATGTATCCACCCTCTCATGAATTATAGTGGTCCCTCCTGAAATTTGTGGTTGAGATTTAGTTCTCAAAAGTTCTCAAAACAAAAAGTTCTCATTTGAACCTAACCCTATATATATATATATATATATATATATATATATATATATATATATATATATATAGGGAGAGGATCATTTGAGAACCATTTTGATTTGAGAACTAAAAATAACTAATTTGAACCACAAGTTTATTTACATGTATCCACCCTCTCATGAATTATAGTGGTCCCTCCTGAAATTTGTGGTTGAGATTTAGTTCTCAAAAGTTCTCAAAACAAAAAGTTCTCATTTGAACCTAACCCTATATAATATATATATATATATATATATATATATATATATATATATGAGAGAGAGAGAGAGAGAGAGGAAGGGTAAAATGAAAACTTTTCCGAGTTGAGAAAACTTTGAAAACTTTTCAAAAACGGGGTCAAAATGTTTTTTTTCCCTTCAATTTTTTATGGTGATTCTTTACGTTATAGGCTATCCATAAATGAAAAAAAAATCAAAAAACGCCTCGGGGATATTTTTTTAAAAAATCCCAAAAAACGGTCTTGTTACATATGTAACACTCTGTACATATGTTTGTTACATATGTAACAACAAAACTTGTTACATTTTTTAAAAAAAAATCCCCGAGGCGTTTTTTTGATTTTTTTTCCATCTATGGATAGCTTATAACGTAAAGAATCACCATTTAGAATTGAAGAGGAAAAAATACTTTTTAACCCCGATTTTTGAAGAGTTTTTAAAGTTTTCTCAACTCGAAGTGGTTTTCACCATAACCATCCCCTATATATATATATATATATATATATATATATATATATATATCATAGAAGAAGGATAAAATGAAAACCTCTCCGAGTTGGAAAAACCGTGAAAATTAAGCTAAAAAATTTATTTTTTGTTCCGATTTTTTTTATGGTGACTCTTTAACTTAAAAAAACACCCTTTATGAAAAAAAAATAAAAAAAACGCCGACTACATTTTTTTTAAAAAAATATTTAAGAACCGATTTTTTTGCAAAAAGAAGTTAACCGGCCAAAAAAGACGTTCAAAATTTGTTATTTTTTTTAGATGTATTTTTTTTATAGATTCTACATTCATTTTTGATGGTTTTGGTGAAAAAAACATAAAAAAGCGCCTAGAGATTTTTTTTTTAAATTATTTACAGATTTTGTTACATATGTAACAAGGCATTTTACATATGTAACAGGCAAATGTTACATATGTAACATGACGTAACGTCAGATTTTGGAATTTTAAAAAAAAAACTACTAGGCGTTTTTTTGATTTTTTTTCACCATAGAGCTTGTATTAATGCATATAATCACTACAAAATTTTTAAAGAAAAAGAATCGTTTTGTGGTAGTTTCCACGGTTTTTCCAACTCAAAGTGGTTTTCATTATATTCATCCCCTATTTATATATATATATATATATATATATATATATATATATATATATATCATTTGAGAACCTTTTATTATTGTGAGAACCATGAGAACACTTCCTAGCCACACATTTGGAATCTTGCCAATTTTATTTATTTTAATTCAAAATGGTAATAATGTCTTTAACCTATATAACTAAAAGACAAAACCCCATTAAAATAATATTAACTATTAATATCTTGATTAGTCAAAATTAATTGTTTTAAATATTTTTTTCTTTTATGTTTTTATTACGTTTTATAATATTTTTTAAACTTATTTTTTACTGTTTTCTACTTTTTTATTAACTTTTCTTAAACGGTTTTATTTTCATTTTTTTAATAATTTTTTAAAACTTTTTATTAACTTTGATTTTTTTACGTTTTTAATAACTTTTTAAAAAAATATATTAACTTTTTTAACTTATTTTTTTTTAAAAAATTTTACTAGTTTTTTTTAATTTACTTATTATGTTATTAATATAATATTTTTTACATTTTTTTACTTATTTTTTACGTTTTTTTAAACTTTTTTTACTTTTATTAAATATTTTTTAAACTATTTTATTAACTTTTCTTTTTACTATTTTAATCTACTTTTTAAAACTTTTTATTAGTTTTTTTAATTTACTTTTTATGTTTAAAAAAATATTTTTTTACTTTTTTTTTTACTTTTGGAAGTTTTTTTTAAATGTTTACTATAAAAAAAATGTTAAATGCCTACGCACATAGAATATAGATATTAGCAACCATGTAACATATGCCTACGAAAACGCAGCGATATGTAACATCTATGTAACATAGCTGGTTTGTAAGAACCAGCTACGTGGTTGTAGCAAGAAAATATGTTTGCGGAAAATGTGTTTCGGCATTTACCTGATAAATAATGTGTTTACAGAAAATGAGAAAGAAGAAAATGTGATATACTGATCATGAGAGAGAAATATAAATATTCATATATTTTAATATTTTACATATGTGTAACTATTAGTTACGCACATGTATTTGTTCGCTATGAATACGTAATTGTTTGTTACCAACATGTAACACATACATTAAAAAAATTACATTAAAGTGTAATTTTAAGATCTTGGTGTTGTATTATTATCATGGTTTTAGTTTTCGACGGGTGGTAACCTTTTCTTAAGAGTTGGTAGGACTCTATTACGAAAATGTAACGTATATGTAAGAAGATGCAACCATGTAACAGATGCCTACGATCATGCAATATCGATAACAACAACTATGTAACATATGACTACGAGAATGCAACCATGTAAATACTTGTTTACATTTTTGTTACACAATACTTTAGGTTCGTAAGAACCAGCTACGTAGTTGTAGCAAGAAAATGTGTTTGTAGAAAATGTGTTTGGGCATTTACCTGATAAAAATGTGTTTACGGAAAATGAGAGAGAATAAAATGTGATATACTGATCAATGAAAGAGAAATTTAAATATTAATATTTTTTAATATTTTACATACGTGTAACTGCTCGTTACACATATGTATTTGTTCGCTACGCATACGTAATTGTTCATTACAAATATGTAACAACATACATTAAAATAATTACACCAAAGTGTAATTTTGAGATCTTGGTATTGTTTTGGTGCTAGTATTATCATGGTTTTAATTTTCGACGGGTGGTTACCTTTTTCTAAGAGTTTGTAAGACTCTGTTACGAAAATGTAACGTATATGTAAGAAGATGCAACCATGTAACAGACTAACAGATGCCTACGATCATGCAATATAGACAACAAGAACTATGTAACAGATGACTACGAGCATGCAACCATGTAAATACTTGTTACATTTTTGTTACACAATGCTTCAGGTTTGTAAGAATCAGCTACTTGGTTGTAGCAAGAAAATATGTTTGGTGAAAATGTGTTTGGGCAATTACCTAATAGATGATGTGTTTACGGAAAATGAGAGAGAAGAAAATGTGATATACTGATCAATGATAGAGAAATTTAAATATTTATATTTTTTAATATTTTACATGCATGTAACTGTTCGTTACATACATGTAACATCATATGTTAAAAAAATTACGGAAAAAAATTTATAAAAAAACGAGACTATAATCAAATTAAAGATAAAAATGTCTTATTTAATGATGCAATTTTTTTTAAAAAATTATTATTGCATAAAAAGTTATTAACGATATAAAATTGAGGGGGGGGGGGGGGGGAGTATATATATTAATGTCACATCACCTTACTATGTCATCTCACTTTAAATAGAAATTACTTTTATGCCCTTTTCTATATATTTACTAGATTTTTACATTTTAATTTAATTTAAATAAATTCAGATAAATCTAGACCATTCATTTTAAAAGGTGATTAAGATGTGTGGCTCACATCTGTTCTCGCGGTTCTCACAATATATATTGGTTCTCAAAAGAACCTAACCCTATATATATATATATATATATATATATATATATATATATATATATATATAGGGTGCGGTTCACGTGCAAACAGGCATTTTGCCTAAGTTCCGTGCGGACAGGGGCAATCCAGTAATTGGCCATATCCCTTCCCCCATTTGTATTTTTGGAAGTTATTCATTTTCCTCCACGTTTTTCAAACGTCCATAACTTTTTCATACGATATTATTTTTCAAAATAAAATTCACCATGATTCTATTCGCGTTTTTATCTTTAATTCGAGACTAGGTTTGCTCGATTTGAAGGAAAAAAAATGTTTTTTTAGCGTTTTTCCAGTACACCAGCATAGCAGCATAAAAACGCAAACATATCAGCACGCTAGCATATCAGCATAACAACGCAAACATATCAGCACACTAGCACAAAAGTAGCACAGAAAACACAAACACACTAGCACAGAACCAGCATAGCAGCATAAAAACGCATACATATCAGCACACTAGCATAAAACTAGCACTGAAAACACAAACATACTAGCACAGAACCAGCATAGCAGCATAAAAACGCAAACATATCAGCATAATAGCACAAATCTAGCACAGAAAACACAAACACACTAGCACAGAACCAGCATAGCAGCATAAAAACGCAAACATATCAGAACACTAGCACAAAACTAGCACAGAAAACGCAAACCCACTAGCACAGAACCAACATAGCAGCGTAAAATCGCAAACATATCAGCACACTAGCACAAAACTAGCACAGAAAACACAAACACACTAGCACAGAACCAGCATAGCAGCATAAAAACGCAAACATATCAGAACAGTAGCACAAAACTAGCATAGAAAACGCAAACACACTAGCACGGAACCAGCATAGCAGCATAAAATCGGAAACATATCAGCACACTAGCACAAAACTAGCACAGAAAACACAAACACACTAGCACAGAACCAGCATAGCACTATAAAAAGGCAAACATATCATAACACTAGCACAAAACTAGCATAGAAAACACAAACACACTAGCACAGAACCAGCACATAATCATACCCACACCAGCACAGAAAAAAAAATGTTGATTTTTTAGTTTTTTATAAGTTTTTAATGTTGTGCTTGTATAAATCTATGCTAGTCTGGTGGTCTTGTAAATATCAAGTAGTACCAGCACTAAAACAATGTCTAATAAACTTGGAAAACCAAACACAAGCACAACCAGCATAAAAAAATAATACCAGCACAATGTATAAAAATAATTTAAAAAGTAAAAAATGATAGTTTAGGCTTCGAATTAAGGTCTGGAATTCAGCATAATCCTAAATCGCTACTAGAACATCCTAAAAAAACTGGTCTGGAAACGCCGTAAAAATGCCAAAAAAAAAAATTCTCCAAATCGAGCAAACCTAGACTCGAATTAAATATAAAATCGCGACTAGAATTATGGTGAATTTTTTTAAAAAAAATAACGTCGTATGAAAAAGTTATGGTCGTTTTAAAAATGGGGGGAAACTTAAAAAAAAGTCAACAAGAGTTATCTCCCTATTTTGCCCTTCCCTCCTTAATTTACGTTTTATCTCATTTTTTTCAATCTCCTTTAATCTCATCCATCCAACTAAATGATCTAATGGTCCAAGATTGTCCCTACCGATCTTAGGCAAAATGGTGGTTCGCATTTAAACCTTCTTCTATATATATATATATATAGGGGATGGATATAATGAAAATCACTTTGAGTTGGAAAAATCGTGGAAACTACCACAAAACGATTTTTTTTCAATTTTTTTGTAGTGATTATATGCGTTAATACAAGCCCTATGGTGAAAAAAAATCAAAAACACGCCTAGTAGTTTTTTATAAAAAATGTCCAAAATCTGACGTTACGTCATGTTAAATATGTAACATTTGCCTGTTACATATGTAAAATGCCTTGTTACATATGTAACAAAATCTGTAAATAATTTTTAAAAGAAAAACCTCTAGGCGCTTTTTTATTATTTTTTTTCACCAAAAATATCAAAAATGAATGTAGAATCTATAAAAAAATACATCTAAAAAAATAACAAATTTTGAACGTCTTTTTTGGCCGGTTAACTTCTTTTTGCAAAAAAATCGGTACTTAAATATATTTTTTTTAAATTTACTCGACGTTTTTTTTATTTTTTTTTTCATAAAGGGTGTTTATTTAAGTTAGAGAGTCACCATAAAAAAAATTCGGAACAAAAAACGAATTTTTTAGCTTAGTTTTCACGGTTTTTCCAACTCGAAGAGGTTTTCATTTTATCCTTCTCCTATATATGTATATATATATATATATATATATATATATATATATATATATATATATATATATATATAGGGTTAGGTTCAAATGAGAACTTTATATTTTGAGAACTTTTGAGAACTAAATCTCAACCACACATTTCAGGAGGGAACCACTACAATTCATGGGAGAGGGGATACATGTAAATACACTTGTGGCTCAAATTAGTTCTTTTTAGTTCTCAAACCCATTTTGTGCTCAAATGATCCTCTCCCTATATATATATATATATATATATATATATATATAGGGTTAGGTTCAAATGAGAACTTTTTATTTTGAGAACTTTTTAAATTAATTTCTTTTTAGTTCTCAAATCAAATTGGTTCTCAAATGATCCTCTCCCTATATATATATATATATATATATATATATATATATATATATATATATATATATATATATAGGGAAAGAGTATTTTGGAACCCACGTTGAGTGAGGAAACTTTGGAACCTCGTCAAAAACGAGGTTAAAAAAACGTTTTTTTTTCTAAATTTTTTTATGGTGTTTATTTAGGTTATAAACTACTCGTATATGAAAAAAAATCAAAAAACCGCCTAGTAGATTTTTTTTAAAAAAATCTCAAAAAAGATTGGTTACATATGTAACTTTCATGTGTAAACGCATATATATACAGTTTACACATGAAAGTTACATAATCGCAATGCATCTTGCTCAGCAGGCGTAGCTTGGAGTGAGAGTGTAGCGGGGGTAAGGTAAGGAGGCCGCCAGAGAGGAAGGCAAACCGGCCTCCGGATTTCCCTCAAACGCCCTTTTTTATATTGATATTATCCCTCCGGGGCCAGAACTTTTTTTTTGAGATTTTTTTTTAAAAAATCTACTAGGCGGTTTTTTGATTTTTTTTCATATACGAGTAGTTTATAACCTAAAGAACCACCATAAAAAAATTTAGAAAAAAAAACGTTTTTTTAACCTCGTTTTTGACGAGGTTCCAAAGTTTCCTCAACTCAACGTGGGTTCCAAATTACCCCAACCCTATATATATATATATATATATATATATATATATATATATATATATATCATATATATATATATATATAGGGTAAGGATATATTGAAAACCCACTTGAGTTGGAAAAACCATGGAAACTCTTCAAAAACGAGGCCAAAAAGTTTTTCTTTTTTTTCAAATTTTTTTTAGTGATTCTTTGCCTTATATCGATCCCCATGGTGAAAAAAAATCAAAAAACCGCCTAGGGGTTTTTTTTTAAAAAAATTTCCAAAATCTGGAAATTTTCACGTTACATATGTGGAAAAAGCCCAGTTACATATGTAAATTTCGCTTCTTACGTATGTAAATAAAACACTAATTATTTTTTATAAAAATATTTCCTAGGCGCTTTTTTGATTTTTTTTCACCAAAAGTATTAAAATGGGATGTAGAATGTATAAAAAAATATATGAAAATAAAAACACGATTTTTTACCCCCGTTTTGGCCGAGATACTAAGTATATGCAAAAAAACGATTTTTTGAGAATTTTTAAAAAAAAATCGAGTAGGCGTTTTTTTGATTTTTTTCAATAAAGGGGAGCTCTATAACATAGAGAACCACCATAAAAAAATTTAGAAAAAAAAACGAATTTTTTTACCCCTTTTTTGAAAAGTTTTCATGGTTTTTCCAACTCAAGTGGGTTTTCATTTTATCCTTTCTCTCTCTCTCTCTCTCTCTCTCTCTCTCTCTATATATATATATATATATATATATATATATATATATATATATATATATATATATATTGAAAAGTTCATTGTAGACACCCCCATAAATATAGACAGGTAGACACTCTTTTTCACCATTAGATCTTTTGATCTAATTGTTGTGATTAATTTCTTTTTTTTTCTTTTTTTTCTTTTTTTTCTTTTTTTACACTTTTCAAACAATTTCGCATGTGAAAAAAACAATTTTGTAGACACTTTCGCATGTGAAATACCTCTTTTTCACATGTGAAATTGTTTGAAAAGTGTGAAAAAAGAAAAAAAATATTAATCACAACCATTAGATCAAGAGATCTAATGGTGAAAAAAGTTGTCTACCTGTCTACACTTATATATATATATATAGGGGATGGTTAGTATGAAAACCCAATCTAGTTGGGAAAACTTTCAAAACCCATCCAAGGGTCAAGAATGAACCACCTCATCAAATTGCATCATACCCAAAAGGGCTATTTGGTCATTTCATGCTTGCTAAAAGTAAAATGCAATATGTCTTCTGCTACAAAATCGATGAACTACAAAAAGAGAATGTGATTGTACACTTACTTTATATCACTTGTACTAAATTTGTATTTTAAATATATAATATATTAAAGAAATGTCACAATCAATCTCTCTCATCTTTCATCTATGACACCTTTACCTTTTTTCCTCTCTCATCTCTCTCCTATCATCTTTCTTTTCTTATCTATATTCTTTATTCTTTTTATTACTTAACACCTTATTTTATTTTTATTAAAATTAATTTCCTAATAATCTATTACCACAGATTACATATAATTGTTTTTCATTGTATTATCAAATATCAAAATACGTGTTTTATAAAAGTAAACAAGCTTTTCATAGAAAAATGTATTTTTTTAAATATTAAAAACAAATTCCAATACTAAAACAAAATTTTCAAAATAGTTAAATTTTGACTTTTTCTAATAAAATAACTAGTCATTATTTTCTTAAATATAGTACGTTTATGTTAGGTTACATGTGTAAAAAATGTGTTATTGTTATTAATCATTCTACTCGGAGCATGTTACATATGTAAATGTTTCATACGTTCATATACGTAAACGTTACAAAATGTTTCATACATAGTTGAATATTTAAAAAATTATCAAAAAATATAACAACTTAACAAAATAACTAGTCATTATTCTCTTTAATGTAGAACGTTCCAGCTAGGTTACATAAGTAAAAAATGTGTTATTGTTACTAAGCAATCTACTCACAACATGTTACATAAGTAAATGTTTCATACGTTCGTATACGTAGACGTTGCAAAATGTTTCATACAAACTGGAATATTTGAAAAAAACATATTAATATATAAGAAACAATTACAATCAACAATAAACGTTACAAAATATTTCATACGAACTGGAATATTTAACAAATGATCAAAAAAATATAACAACCTAGCAAAAATATATAACCACCTAACAACAAAATATAAAAGGTAATTATGTTGGTTTTTGATAATCATCTTTATCTTTAACAAAACAATCCTTTCACCTACAAAAGAAAATAAGTTCATCATTTCGTATACGTAAACATCAAATATGAGCTACACTTGTTACATAGATAAAAATGATATGTAATATATTACATAAGTAATTTACATATGTAACATTACCTATGTTACGTAGATAAAATACATATGTAACATCAGAAAATAAATATTTTTAATGATTAAAAATTTATAAATATATAGTTTACTTATGTAACATCAGAAAATAAAGACTCGCAATGAATTAAAAGGAGTGTTGTGTCATTACTTAATAAACCTAGAAATTTAAAGGGAGTGGAACATAAGTAAATTTATAAGAATTTTGTGAGCTACATATGTTAGGTAAATTACATATGTAACATAGTTAAAATTAGGACAAGATTTACCATAATTTCATATGTAAATTTACATATGTAACTTCATTAACATTTACTTATGTTACATGGGTAAATTTACATATGTAACATAGGTAAATTTACATATGTTTCTCAACCCTTAAACCACCATATCCTCCCCTCTAAAATAAATAACATAACATCGTTGCATATGTTACATAGGTAATATACATATGTAGCATCACTAAAAATTATGACAAGATTTACCAAAAGTACATAGGTAAATTTACTTATGTAACATAGGTAAATTGACATATGTTTCTCAACCGTTAAACCACCATATCCTCCCCTCCAAAATAAATAACATAACATCGTTACATATGTTACATAGGTAATATACATATGTAACATCATTAAAAATTATGACAAGATTTACCAAAAGTATGTGGGTAAATTTACATATGTAACATACATAATTATGTTTCGTTCTTGATAATCATCTTTATCTTTGACCCAAAAATTCCTTCACCTACAAAGGAAATAAGTTGATCGGTTTGTATATGTAAAACGTTACACATGCTATATAGAAAAAAAATAAGAAACAATTTAATTGTGAGCTGCAAAATAAGATGTAACATATTACATAAGTACATTAACATATGTAAGGTCATTACGTAAGTAAATTAACATATACTTACATATACACCATCATTGTTTTTATCATGTTATGTAAGTAAATTTATATACATAACATTTGACATTACATATGTAGTTTGCAAATAGATAATGATATGTTCATGTATAAAAATTTGATGTTTACATATGTAACGATTTTGTGAAAAAACATTGACTATAAATAAGCATATCTACTTCGGTCTGAACACACTAAAGCCATAGGTAAACATGAAAAAAAAAAACTGCAACCAACATAATAAATATTAATTATTATTTATTAGGAATATGTAAAAGCATAAGATTTCACATATCAAAATATTTTCTAAGGTTACATATGAATTAATTAAAAGGAACATCATTCCTACGTATGAAAAATACTTACATATGTATGCAATAGGACAAAAACTGCATGTGAAACTATGAATAAGACTTTCACATGTAGGGGTCATATGTATGCACTAGAGAGATAGTAGATATGACCCATTGTATATGTCTATATTTATATATGTAAACCTTTGTTATTACATATGAGAGTTATTACGTATCTAAAAATGATGTTTACATATGTAAGGATTATGAAACGTGACTTATAATAATTTTGTAGACATGTTACATGTGTGCGAATAAAAAAAAACACTCCACTGTTACTTATGAATTTTAGTTTCATATGTAGTACTCATGTTTACATATGTAAAAAAAACTTTACATATGTACCAATTCAAAAACCAACAAGTGTTGTTCTAAACTGATAATAATTAGCCAACAAAGCTAAAAAAAATATAAGATCTAAATATGCTCACATTCTTGATAGTCATCTTCATCTTTGACACAAAAATCTTTTAACCTACAAAAAAAAAACAAGTTCATCAGTTAATACTCGTAAAAATTACATAAGTACATTTACATATGTAAATGTAAATAGATAACGAGATGTAGCATGTTACATATATAATTCCATATGTAAAATTACATATCTAACATCTTTAAAAATTATGACAAGATTACCATAAGTATATAGGTAAATCTATATGTTACTTTAGACAAAATACATATGTAATATTTTATGAGCAATGCACATTACATAAGTATATTTACATATGTAACATTATATTTTATATATGTACCATAAGATATTACATGTGTAACATGCCTATAAAAATAGAAATTAAGGACGTGATTTAAACCATAATGAAGTAAATACAGGTAGTAATTGTGATTAAACCATGACACTTCGTAAATGTTCACTAAAAGTATCATATTAAATAACATATTAAATATGTAAATTAGAAAAACATTATAAATATACAAAAATATCATATTAAAAAAAACACATCAAATTACGGTCCATAAATGTTCACAAAAATACCGTATGCCACTTTAATGTTCCTATTTTGTTTTTATTAGTTTTTTAAAAATCGAATAACTATTGTCTAAAATTGATATAAATGAAAACACTAATTAAAAAAAAATCATACCGATGGAACTCATGTCTACAATGTTTGACCCAGAGTTCTAAGAAAACCATCAAACAAGATTCAGTTTGCCAACAAACCCACATGAGAAATTGCACAACAAAACAAAAAAAATTGAATATTTCAATCCACCCACATGTTTAAATCATACAATCATAACAAAATTCATAATATCCATGTTTAATTTATCATTTGCACCAACAGCTACCAAACCCCAAAAGGATTTTAAAGTTAGATACACCAAAAAGTATGCATATTTCTAGAGAGAGAGAAAGAACATACTTCTGCCTAAATTAACAACATTCTCTTGATGAAGGGTAGGTGGGTGTTGAAGCTCTCCAAGATCCCCAAAACAAGTATCATTTCTTCCATTTTCATATGCTCTGTTTTTTGTATAGATACTTGAACCGGATCCAAATCGGAGAACGAAACCCAACTAGCGATGAAGGAGGTGAATGGTGGTGGTCATAATCTGGGGTGGTTGTAGTGGCTGATGGATCATGTAGAGAGGTGGTTGATTGATGGTGGTGGTTGGTAATGGTTTGAATAAATGCTTGCTCCAAAATTTTAATAAGTATAAATGAAATGAGATATAAAGAAGATTAGAAAAAAATGAATTATGGAATGATAGATGGTGTACAGGAGCTAGTACAATCTAGAAAATGACAAAACAATAACCAATACCCAAAGTACCCTTTAAGCTTTAAATTAAATGAAATACATTAATAAAAATAAATAAAAAATATACTTTAAATCTCAACCATTGGATGATCAAGATCTAGGGTCCATATTTGGTTTTTAAAGTTTTCCCAACTCATGATGGTTTTCATTCTACCTTTCCTCTATATATATATATATATATATATATATATATATAATATATATAGGGTTAGCACCAATATATATATATATATATATAGGGTTAGCACCAATATATATATATATAGGGTTATATGTCTACATGTCTACACTTATGGAGGTGTCTACAATGAACTTTTCACTATATATATATAGGGTTATGTTCAAATGAGAACTTTTTGGTTTAAGAACTTTTGAGAACTAAATATCAACCACTATTTCAGGTGGGGACCACTATTATTCATGGGAGGTTTTCCATATATATAAACTAGTGGCTTATAATGGTTCCTTTTAGTTATCAAACCCAATTGGTTCTCAAATGATCATCTCCCTATATATATATATAGTGAAAAGTTCATTGTAGACACCTCCATAAGTGTAGACATGTAGACATATTTTTTTCATCATTAGATCTCTTGATCTTATGATTGTGATTAATTCTCTTTTTCCTTTTTTTTCTTTTTTCTCATTATTCAGAAAATTTCAAATGTGAAAAATAGCTATTTCACATGCCAAAGTGCCTACAATGAACCTCACCCTATAAATATATACATATATATGGGGAAGATCATTTAAGAACCAATTAGTTTTGAGAACTTTTGACAACCATTCTAAACCACTAGTTATGATTTGATGAGCTGGATCAAACACTGTCAAAATTAGTTCAATCAGAGTCCCTTTGACCATATTTCGTGAGAACCAATGAACTCTGATTGCACTCATTCTGGTGGCGTTGGGTCAGGCTCGTCAAACCCTAACCAGGTATATTTATGTTTAACTTAGGGTTTAGATTTTAGGGTTTAACTTTAGGGGTGTATCATTTAGTATTTAGCTTGGGGGGGGGGGGGATTAGATTTTACGGTTCAACAAGCTAGTTCCAATGCCACTAGAATGAGTATAATCAAAGTTCGTTTGACCTCGATTCTCATTAAACAATGGCGTTATTGAACCTTACCATATATATATATATATATATATATATATATATATATATATATATATATATATATAGAGGAAGGGTAAAATGAAAACCATGTTGAGTTGGGAAAACTTTACAAACTCAATATGGACCATTGATCTACACTATCCTATGGTTGAGATTTAATCTCTCATATTTTATTTAAATTAATTAATTAAAAGCTTTATTTTAATGATGAAAGGGCAGTTTAGGTATTAAATTTTGTGTGCAATTTTCAATATTTGTACAAATCTGACATGTACTATATCTCAAAACTATTATTCTTTTTCCAAGATGAAACCTATCTCCATCGGACATTCAAATCTTTCATTTCCCATTCTTTTCTCCATTTTTAATTTTCAACTTTCATCCTCATTTTAAATTCCCTCTCCCCAAACTCACCACCCAAGTTTATGACCACCATCATTCACCTCCTTCATCGCTCCTCCCCACAACCACCATCGTTCGATGAGGCGGAGACGGATTCACCGTTGGATGTTCCTTCGCGGAGACGAAGTCACCGTCAAGATCTGAATCAGACACTCAAAATCAAAGGTACTTGTTCCTCTACTCACCGTCTTAGGGTTTCAAAATTTGGAGATGAAGGCTATAACCAAATCTTTTTTCTGACCAATTTTAAGACTAAAATCCTAAAGTTCTTCAGATCTGGAAAATTAAAAAATTATATATAAAAGAGAACACGGAGCCACAAATCATATTATTTGAATTATGTATTTTAATCGGTATCTTCACTGAACCTAAGATTGATTTTGGTATGTTACTGTTAGATGGATGAGGGCTATGAATCTGGTACTCAAGAGGATCAAGAAATATTCATGAAAGAGGTGGACGCTGTCTACAAGGAAAAAGGTTTGGAGTTTAAGCCTCCGAAGTTTTATGGGCAACCGTTAAATTGCCTCAAGTAACTTTCTTGGTTCCATTTTTTAATAATGAGATTCTAAGTTTTGGGTGAAGGCTCATTTGTGGTGTTGTTCTTATCTGATAGGTTTTGGAGGGTTGTTACTAAATTGGGTGGATATGACCGGGTATACATTTTTTTTTCTCTCTGATAAGTTTCTCGATTTTCTATTAGCAATATGTGTTATATTTATTTCTTTGGGAAAAGGAAAATAATAAGATACTAGGTTTAAAACCTTTGCTATTACGGTCTTCGACACATTTTAGATTGACTTCTTCAGTGTTATATTTTTTCTTCTTCAGGTTACTGGATCTAAATTATGGATCTTTTTGTTAGTTGAGGAATTTAATTTCGCTAACAGTGGCATATTATCGTTTGGATCTTAGTAGTCTTAAATTCTCTTAATTTACAATCACATTTTGATATGATAGTGAATTGAAAATGAAGAACATGGGCAAAAATGGGACCCAATTCCGAGTTACATATATGTTATTTATTTTGAGGGGAGGATATGGCAGTTTATGGTTGAGAAACATATGTAAATTTATTTATGTTACATATGTAAATTTACCTATGTACTTTTGGTAAATCTTGTCATAATTTTTAATGATGTTGCAGATGTATATTACATATTTAATGGTGTTTCATATGTATATTACATATGTAACATATGTACGATGTTATGTTATTTGATGTGGAGGGGAGGATATGATGGTTTAAGGGTTGAGAAACATATACAAATTTACCTATGTTACATATGTAAATTTACCTATGTACTTTGATAAATCTTGTCATAATTTTTAATGATGTTACATATGTATATTACCTATGTAACATATGTAACGATGTTATGTTATTTATTTTGGAGGGGAAGATATGGTGATTTAAGGGTTGAGAAACATATGTAAATTTACCTATGTTACATATGTAAATTTACCTTTACTTTTGGTAAATATTGTCATATATTTTTATGATGTTACATATGTATAGTACCTATGTAACATATGTAATGATGTCACGTTCTTTATTTTGGGGGAGGGGGGGAGGATATGGTGGTTTAAGGGTTGAGAAACATATATAAATTTACCTGTGTTACATATGTAAATTTACTTATGTACTTTGATAAATCTTGTCATAATTTTTAATGATGTTACATATGTATATTACATTATTACCTATGTAACATAAGTAACGATGTTATGTTATTTATTTTGAAGGGGAGATATGTGATTTAAGGGTTGAGAAACATATGTAAATTTACCTATGTTACATATGTAAATTTACCTATGTTACATATGTAAATTTACCTATGTTACATATGTAAATTTACTTATGTACATATGTAAATTCACCGTACTTTTGGTAAATCTTGTTATATTTTTTTATGATGTTACTTATGTATATTACCTATGTAACATATGTAATGATGTTACGTTATTTATTTTGGAGGGGAGGATATGGTGGTTTAAGGTTTGAGAAACATATGTAAATTTACCTATGTTAATTACATATGTAAATTTACCTATGCACTTCTGATAAGTCTTGTCATAATTCTTAATGATATTACATATGTATATTACCTATGTAACATATGTAACGATGTTATGTTATTTATTTTGGAGGGGAGGATATGGTGGTTTAAGGGTTAAGAAACATATATAAATTTACCTATGTTATATACGTAAATTTACCTGTGTAACATAAGTAACATGTTAAAGAAGTTACATATGTAAATTTACCTATGCACTTATGGTAAATCTTGTCATAATTTTAACGATGTTAACGAAGTTACATATGTAAATTTACCCCTATTACATGTGTAAGGAATCACATGTCTTTTAAAAAAAGCAATATCTTCTACATATATTTATTGTTGCCTTCAAAAATATATTATTATTTGCTAACTTTTTATCATTACATATGTAATAGTGTAGTATTACATATGTAATAGTGTAGTATTACATATGTAACAGTTTTTCTTACATGTGTAGGGAATCATATGTCTTTTTTTTTTAAGTAAAACATTATTTATTTCCATATGTAACCTCACCCTCTATCTAGCCATATGTCCTTCTATTTTTTTCTTCAATAATAGTTTTTGTGTTGGAATTTTAATTTGTAATAGATATGTATATCACCTATGTAACATATGTAACGATGTTATGTAATTTATTTTGGAGGGGAGGATATGGTGGTTTAAGGGTAGAGAAACATATGTATTTTATCTACGTAACATTGGTAAGTTTACATATGTAAATTACTTATGTAATATATTACATCGCATTTATCTATGTAACAAGTGTAGCTCACAATTGATATTTACGTATACGAAATGATGAACTTATTTTCTTTATAGGTGAAAGGATTGTTCTATTAAAGATAAAGATGATTATCAAGAACCAAGCATAATTACCTTTTATATTTTGTTGTTAGGTTGTTATATTTTTTTGCTAGGTTGTTATATTTTTCTGATCATTTGTTAAATATTCCAGTTTGTAATTGTTTCTTATATATTAATATGTTTTTTTTGAAGTATTCCAGTTTGTACGAAACATTTTGCAAAGTCTACGTATACGAATGTATGAAACATTTACGTATGTAACATGCTGTGAGTCGAATGTTTAGTAACAATAACACATTTTTTTACTTATGTAACCTAGCTGAAACGTTCTATAATAAAGAGAATAATGACTAGTTATTTTGTTAGGTCGTTATATTTTTTTTATAATTGTTTAAATATTCAACTATGTATGAAATATTTTGTATGTAGTTTTACTTATATAACATGAAATATTTTTTTTTTATAATTTTTACATATGTAAACATTAGTTTTCACATATGTAGTTTTACTTATATAACATGTTATATCTCATTATATATTTAAATTTATATATGTAAACTTGTGTTACATATATACATTTCTGTTTTTACATGCGAAAGGTACTATTTCACCTATGTAAAATGTTACATCTTATTATCTATGTAATTTTATGTAATGTCTAATATTTTGTATGTAAATTTACTTACGTAACATGTGTAGCTCATAATTAAATGCATATCTAAACAATGATGTTACATATGTAACTATATGTTAATTTACTTACTTAATATGTTACAACTCATATATCTATGTAAATTTGTATATGTAAACTCGTCCTCCATATGTAAATTTACGTTTGTTTCATGCTTGAACTGATGGATATTTTTTTGTAGGTGAATGAATTTTTTTTGTCAAAGATGAAGATGATTATAAAGAAATGAAGCATAACTAGCTTTTATATTTTTTTGTTCGTTTGTTGTATTTATTGTTAGCTTGTTATATTTTTTTATTATTTAAAATAGTTCTGTTCGTATAAAACATTTTGTTATATTTTCATTTTGTTACACATGTTCAGATGACTTACGGTACTAAGATGTTGTGAGCAAAATGCTTAATAACAATAACACAATTTTACATATGTAACCTAACTAAAACGTCATTAATGCTTATAATATAAAAAAATTATAAATCAAGTAACTAATTTAATATAGAAAATAAGAACTATTTATATAAAGATGAGAGAAAAAAAAGAAAATGAAAAAGATGAGAGAAAAAAGAAAATGAAAGATGAGGAAATCGTTTAAAAAAGAAGAGAGAGGAGAGAGGAGAGAAAAGATAGAAAACAAGAGAGATGAGAGAGAAAAAGAATGTCAGAAAGAAAGAGACAAAAGTGAATTGAATTATCTTCTTTTTGCCTTTTGCTATGCTCCCTGACACAAACAAAAGAGGAGTTACCTTTACAGAAAGAGTAAAAGTCTAAATTGCCCTTATGAGTTGTAGAAGATAAGATGATGTGGTTGATTCTTAACCCTTAGATGGGTTTGCAAAGTTTTCTCAAGTGAATGGAGTTTTCTCCATAACCATGCCCTATATATATATATATATATATATATATATATATATATATATATAGAGGGTGGTTCCAATAGAAACCTATTTTATTTTACAAATTGTAGAACCAATATCTAAGTGTCATTTGGATTATTTTGATGATTAGGTATACAGACAGCTTAGTAAATGTTGATTTTTTTTTTCAATGAATACTAATTCACCAACTTTTTATATTAAAATATTTTTTATATATATTATAACTTATTTAAAAAATTACACTATAAAATCAAAAAAATATCTTTAAAATATGTATAATATTGCTATATTTAAAAATATAATTATTTAAAAAAAATACATACTGATGCTATATAACAGTGTTGTTTTAAAAATAACACATTGCTATTACTCTGTTGCTATAAGTATTACAAATTATATAGTGCTATTATAAATTTTATACAGAACTATTACAAAATTTACATATTGTTTATAAAACTTACACAATGATAACAACATTGAGTTATTTTTTTTTAAATAGCACTATATAATTATAATACTTACAGCTATAGAAAAACACTATGTTGTTTTTATAACTGCAATGTTATTTTTTATATTTTTTAAAATATAATTTATATTATACAAATTTTAATGATGCAAAATATTTGACTTTATGGTATAATTTTTATAAAAATATCAACTATATAAAAGTTAATTTAGTTTTAAAAAGTTGATAGAATTAATATTTATAAAAAAATCAACAATTCACATAGCAGTTTTTATATAATAAAAAGGGTTTGCAAGAGTTCAATTAAAAAGCTTAATTATTTAAACCTCCAATGTCCCTATCTCTAGTTCCATAAAAAAACACAAGGTCTTGTTTGGTGAAGCCATAAACCAATAATAGAGAATTGTTATTTATAGTTGAAAGGTGTATACATGCAATTAAGAAAGTAAAGCTAAAATAATGTGGAGTCCATTTTTATAATTTTCATCGGCCCCCCAACCCACATGGGCCGTTTACAAGAAAGAAACCTTTTCGTTAATTTATTAATTTTTTTATTAACATAAAATACAAAGCAAAAGTTTGGTAAAAGTCATGTTTCTTTGATGGAACCTAGTTTGGTTGGCTCTATGAGTTGGAATCTATTTCCAAAATTATTCTTTTATTTCGTTGCACTACTAAAAGCAAATTTCATTTTTTCAAATTCTTCTATTTTATTGTATCTTTTACGAAATATCTAATTCATTCCATAAAAATACAAAAAAAAAAGAATTTTTTATTTTACATGGACGTGTACCAAACTACACTCGTATGAAGACTCATTTCAAAGCTAAATACTTTTCAGAAACGGATTATACGTGACCAGTTAATACAAAGACAATACAAATGCAGTAATTAAAACCAGCAAAACGTATATACAATGTTTACAACTTAAACAAAATACAATTTAACGATATTTAGGAGTGTGGAGGTATAAGCTCAAAAACCGCTACATTATCTCCCAGTAAACTTGGACAGGAAACCTATGTTGGTCCTCACTGATCTTTATCAGTGCAAATGAAGGTGTTTTGAGAAGAAAACCAAA
>JBCNJP010000019.1:40350509-40376445 GCA_039602395.1 Deinandra increscens subsp. villosa | reverse complement strand
TATATATAGGGGTATATATATATTGGGGGTGCGAGAACTTGAAAAAAATTCATTGAATAATATAAGATCTTATATAGCAGACAAAGATAAGGGTGACTAGGGTATTGAAAGCTTGATTGCTTTAAATCAAGCTCTTTTATTGAAGTGGTAGCGGCGTTTTATTAATTGTAAAGATCTCCTTTGGGTGAAAATTATTGAGTCTATTTATCTCGCGGATGCCATTAATAAGGATTCTTCGAGTAAAGGTGATGGGGGTGTGGAACAAGATATTGTTAAGTGGCTAATAATTTACATGAAAAGAAAGTGATTCCTCTTAATGCTATGAAGAAGGTTGTGGCTTGTGGGTAGGGGGTGATAATACTAGCTTTTGGAAAGATGTTTGGGTAGATGAGGACCCACTTTTTATAAAATTCCCAAGAATTTTACACTTAATAGCAAAAAGAATTGTTGAGTATCGAATCGTAGAGTTGGGGAAGGTTGGAGTTGGGATTGGAGAAGGAATATTAGAGGTGGAATTGAGGTGGTTCAATTACATAGACTTTTGATGGTTAATAATTCGAAGAGTTGGGAGAATGGTCTTGATTCTTGGAAATGGATTTTGAGGGTCAAGACGAGTTTCTGGTGAAATGGGTTAGTAAGGCAATTTAAAAGAAGTCCTTACCAAGTGTTTATTAGAAAACTAAATGGAATGTGAAGGTTCCGAAAAAAGTCAACATTTTCATGTGGCTGGTTTTTTTTTGACCATTTTCCTACGAGGAGTAATTTATGTGTGAAAGGTATAGATTTTCCGATTATTATGTGTTTATTTTGTGATTCAGAAATTGAAACGTTATATCATTTATTGGGCTATTGCAATGTCACAAGGAAGGTTTGGAGATCGGTTTGTATTTGGCTAATTGGCTCTCTTTAATAGGACCGGAGATATTGCTTCCTCGCAATTTTCTATGTTTAGCTTGACGGGCGTCTGCTTTCAAAGAAACGCAAAAATCTTGAAGGGATTATCTTTTTGCACTCAGTGGGTTATGTGAAAGGAATGGAATGAGATTGTGCATGCGGACAATTTGAAGATTCGCTTCATGTTTGATTATATCGTTCATTTTTCATACCATTGAATTACATTTAGAGAGAAGAGTTGTTGTATGTGTTGGGTTAACTGGTTGCAAAACCCACTTAATTTTTTGTAATTGTTTGTGTTCGGCGATTGGTTAGGATTTTCTAACCGCCACAGGTTTTAATATATTTATCTCGTTATCATTAAAACAACTCTTTTAGTTAATCTAATTATACGACTAGTATCAAGTACCTAACTCTTTAACTTATGCTTATACATCAATTGTGTCTAAAATAATGTTACATATGTCAAATCAGAACTAAGATGACTTCTTTTATTTTCTTTCACTTGACCTTAATTCCAAGACTCATCAAATCTTTATGAATAAGACATAACATTTGAGTTGTTTATCAAGATTTACAAAGTCTAAGAGAATTTAATCTTTCACCATGTACAACATTATACGATTTTAAGCATCTTTATCATAAATAGAAACAAATAAATGATAGCCTAGAAAGGCTTGAGAAGGGATGCCCAAAGATGTGTGTGTATTTGGTGAAACAAATTGTCAATGTTGATGAGATGTATAAAGTAGGAGGAATTGAAGGGTAGTTTAGTAATTTACTATATATATATATATATATATATATATATATATATATATATATATATATATATTATGATCCAAAAGGAGCCCTATGAGGAATCCCCTTTCTTCTCCTAGTGGAGGAAGTTGAAGAAGGTGTGGGCGGGTAAATGTCTTGTTGGGAGCCTTCACGCAATTCTTCTTCCCCTCTTCTTGTTGATGATGATGAGATCTCCTCTAACATAAAGCTTGTGTTTCCATTTCTTTTTATTCCTACAACCTTTTAATTTACAAATAAAAATAAATAAACCCAAATTAAAATAATATAAAATTCAAAAAACTTACATATTTTTTGTATGCCCTACTATAATTAGAGTTGATATATAAAATATAAAAAAAGGTTAAGAATCTGAATACAAGCAAACCTGTTACAATAACATAATTAATATTTGCATAATTTTGTATATTAATTTGTCACATTTTGTAAATTCTGAAATTAAAAGGTTTATTTCCATCGATCATGATTTCTTGATGGTGATTGTCATTACATTATCGTTAATGTAGGTTGTGAATAATTGTGATGGGAAATTAATGATATGGACGCATGTGATTTATTCGGTAAAATTGTAAATGGCTTTTAAGTTGAAAATGTAAAACTATAAATTATAACTTTATTATTAAGTTAAAAGAAAAAGTTTCTAAATGGCTATTATGTGTTGTTTCACGTGGCAACCTAATAATTTTTATTTTTAATTTTTTGTGTCCCGTATTTTTTTTATTATCTATACAAATGCAACGTCGTTAATGAAAGAGTTGGTTGTACGATAAATATAGTCGTTTTTAATGTAAACCTTAGTTCCTTAGCTCATGATTTTGACCGTTTCGGTTATGATTTTGTTAACATAGCTTTTCGGTTGTTAGAAAGTTTTTTTATTTACATTTGTTTTCTTCTTTTCGTAACATTATAACAATGCAACTATTTTATGTACTTGTATTATTCTCGTCGTAACGCGATTGTTGCAAATGTAATTATATTACAAATTATAAGTTACTTTCTTAATTTTTATTAAGTTCATAAATATCCAAATTTTTATAGAAAGATGTCTCTAAAGGTAATTATAGATGGGGTTACGCCACTTAAGTTGTAGCCTAGTGGTAAGGGACAAAGCTTCTTTGGTGAAAGACCAAGGTTCAAATCTTGGCATGATAAAAATTGGGATAGAAATAAAAGTTAGCCGTTCAAAATAATTATAGATGGGATTACAATATAAGATGCGGATTTAACCGATCCCACACAATTTTTAATGTGCACGTATATTACGTTTTTTTGATCGATGTCCGGAAATTCCGAACTTACTTTTTGAAAATTAATGCATTTAAAAAATAAATAAAAAGCGAAAAATAGGTTCGAGTTGGATTGAATGCTTCAGTTATTCTTTATAAATAATTATTGAACGGTTCATTATCTTCTCGTGGTCCTCGCTACCTCAAAAACCTCATAAATCTTAGTTTAATCGGTTGTAACGATAAGTTATCATTTTTATTATATAACCCGATCCCATCGAATTAAAAATTCGAGACTTCAAATTAATAGAAATTAGAGCATAAAAAGCCGACTCCGATAAAAAAAATCCTGAATCCATCATTGCAATAAAAAAAATCATTTTGGTTTTTTATTAGTGATTTTGATATATAACATTCTATTATCATGAGTATCCAAAAAAATTAAATTAGGCTAACATTATTAGGTTTTGATTGAATATATACATTACATATACATTTGGTGGATGATGGGTTGGTTTTTTATTTGTTTAACATGTAAATGACATGCATGATGAGGTCATGATCATATGGTACATGTCAATTCATATGGGTGAGCTGTATTGTCAACATTGTGAAGCAAAGGCGATAATTAAAGTAAAATTAGGTATTAAATACTAATTAAGACCAATAAATGAATGGAGATTATCAATTATGCTAACCTTACACCCGAGTGAACAAAATCGAAGCGCATCCAAAAGACTCCGTCCACAAATTTCACAAATGTGTGAAACCGCTTTCCCTGATTTAGGCTGTGGCCTTTCGTTTAGAAACAGCACTCTCGCACTGTTTATGACGTATGTTTGAACTCCTCCGATATTCAACACCTTTTCGATCTCCGAAACTCTCACCACATCGTGATATGATGATCTTCTAATCTGCAATTTCGCCAATTTAACAAAAATTATAGCAGAATTGCAACAATGCAAGGTTAAATCAATGGAGTCGTACAACCAATTAAAATGTGTAATTAACAATCTGAATAATAATAACAACTAATTAATCTGCATTTTCGATCAAAAACTAATTGCTTCGAAATGAAGAAAACGGAAGAACTCGAAAATGTAAGGTTACTGATTTGATGTAGAGGTGAAATCAATGGAGTCGTACAGCGTACATCGCAACTAACAATGTGGAAGTACAACCGATTATAAATGTGAAATTCTCACCTGAATGACTTGATGATCTTTATGGCGGGAAGATCTGCAATAGAAGCAGAATGCATCGCAATTGCAATCCAAGCAATACATATTACATTCACTTCTGGCGGCGGCGCCGTGAGTCCGGCACATCGAGAAGAACGCCGTGCCGAGAAGCTTCTCTAGCCATGGCGGCACCAGTTGCTGCTGCATTGACGAATTAGGTTTAGAATCGATTCATCGGAACGAAGAACACACACAGTAAAACACACACACACACGCAGATGGATACATAACGAATTGATTGATGAATTTGAGAGAGAAACGGTTGAATTTACCATCGGAAATGTGGAAAAATGTGCAGCGTTGGGAATTGAGCTCGAGTCTGGTTACCGATGTTCGGTATCTCTGCGGATCAGAAGAAGTTGCAGAGAGAATTGTAGAGAGAGAAAAAGCTTGTAGAGAGAGAAAGGAATGAAGGGAGGAGGGGAAAACAATTTTGAGCTTAGAATTCATCAAACACCTGAGCTAAGGGACAAAGGCAGGCATTGTGAAAAAGGAATGAATATTATTCTGGTCCTACTATTATATGTAAATGACAGTTTCGGTCCCTGTAATATCATTTTTAACTTTCAGTCACTACTGTTATATCAAAAACTTATAATTAAATGTCAGTATCTTCGTTTTTAATTTAAACATATCATCTTACTCTAATAAATAATTATAATTGTTGACATATGTTAACACTATATTCATTCTTACAAAAGTTTTCCTTTTTAGATCTACTCCTTAATTAATTCTTTTTTATTAGAAATTATATCCTACTTTATAATTAATCATGATGTATATTTATTTATTTATATTTCTGAAATTATGACAACCATATATTAATTTTCATCTTATTTTTGTTTAAATTTTTTTATATACTATTATTATTTTCATTTTAATAAATATATAAAAGAACTCATTAAATACCAATAAAAACTTATTTAGTGTTTTCAAATATAATTGAGCAAATCATATTTAATATTTTAATTAGAGAATACCTAAAATTATTTTACGGATTCAATCAACATTGTGATGATACACTTAATAAAGAAATTCATAAACGACAAAATCCATGGTCATAAGATCCAATATTAAATATTTTTCTATCATATCAAATGATCTATGTTCATCCAATTTGAAAATTTTAAACATGTTGACTAATTCAATTGTAAGTTTTCTAATGTATACCATGATAATATTTTTTTATTGATATAACATTGTAATATTAATTATAATTCAGATTTTGCACTTATCAATCAGACCGTGATCATTATAATCTTGATGAAACTTTATACTCACCTAACTTTCTATAAAGACTTAAAGTTTCAAATTTGTCAAATCATAAATTAATGTTAGTTGTTATTCAGGGTCAATTGTTTTTTTTAACAATCATTTTTGTATGTTGCATTCTTCAAATATACAAGTAGAGACATGTGCTCTAAATATTATTTTTTATAAAGAGAAAAAAAGTCACATATTATGAATTATAACTTTAGCTTTTTATTTAATGTAATGTAATACGTTATTCCAGTAATAAGAAGAGTATACATAATTTATCATTTATATATATATATATATTTTATATATATATATATATATATTTAATTATCCAACCCGTATAACATACGGATTCTATCCTAGTTATATAGAACAATCTATTCCATATCATTTTTACATCATAACATTATGTGTAGTCATAATTCTCTTTACCTGTCAAATTCTTTTACGTGATAATTCAGTCAACAAAGGGTTATCAGAAAAAGTAGTGTACTTGTAACCCCTTTGCAATTATTACACAATTATTTTATTAAATTTAAACAAACTAATTAAATTAACAAATTTTAATAAAAAAATAATCAAATAAACTAAAAGATAATTTCATTAAATAAAAACGAAATTACATAATTTAACAAAAATAGAGAGCATAATAAAAAAACGACTTGTAAAATTCATGTAAATACTTCCAAAGGTCTAACTTAATAAACGGTCTTCCGTATAACCGCTCATATTCAATAATATATTCCTTGACAACACCTTCATCGTACTCAACCGCCAGATTTCCCAACAATAATATGCATATTTTGAATATAGCTTCGAAATTTAAAAAAACCGAGACTAATCTTTCCACTTTGCTTTCAACTCATCCACTGTTTGGTTTGTGTATATGATATCGTCAACATACCCCAACTCGTAGTCAAACGTTAAATCCATTTTACGCTTCCTCTCTATTAATGATTTTACCCGATTTCAGTAAACATTATTTTCTTCACCCCTGGGATCGATCATTCTGTACACATTCTCCTCTTTAGCGTCCATGATACACACGATGAACTCGAATTCCTTCTCTTCGGTCCATCAATTTGACATTTCTGGTAGAAAAATATAAAAAATATGAAAGATTGGAAAGAGGAGTAGAAGATTTGAGAGAGAAGTGTAATTCTTTTTTTTTTTTGGTAAAAATGAAAAAATAGGAGTAATTAATAAGGAAAAATAGAGGAAAATAAAATGAAAACAACGGTAATTCAGCGGTTAATTTTTAAAATTGAAGTTCTTTCACAGCGTGACGGTGGCAACACCGAGAAATTTGTTTACCCCATAGCGCCCCTAGGGCGGTGTGGGATGGTGTGGGAGACTATGGGGTGTGATATTTGAGGGTTAACACCCACTACAAATAGTCTAACCATTCATCTTCTCACTCTAACTAAATCACTAACTTCAATCATCTAAGAATTTTGGAGCCTTCCAAAAAAATCATTCTTAATTTGTATTTGATATGTTTGTATCGATATATCTTCTTTTAATTTGTAACGGTCCTTTATGAAATGAATGGTTTTATAAGTTTTAATGTATTAATTTTAAAATATAAATTTTTAAACAAATTATTAAAGCCATCTAATAATAGATAAAAAAATCATTGACACTCACACGCCCATATCCCTTCCCATGTGAGTGGTATGAGTATGAAGAAGGTGGGTGACGTGACGTCCAAGTTGCAAAACTTTTCCCTCACACTCACATGAGCACACCCCATGCCTTTAGTGTGATATTATTATTAGAGCAAGAATCCTTGTGTGGCGTTACTGTACGAATAATGTTAATGTCTAGAATTGTATCTTGTGCTAAGTTGCCAACTAACCAAGTCATGAACCAAAGGTTCATTGCTTGGCTGGTTCATTGGGCAGTAGCCACCTATAAATAGGTGTCGGTTAGCTGGACAACTGAAGTTCTTGTCATTTGGTCTTTGGGTCTATGTGTGAGAGGAGAGGTCTGTCCAACTTCTCCCAGTGCTTAATTGATGTATAGTCTTTCGGTATGTAATAATTCCATACATATTGAATGACAAACTATTGTCTCTATTGATTCTTGACCAGGAAACGATTGGATTCATGCCTTTTCATCTGGTATCAGAGTTGTTGGCTCTTCTCCAGGTTGTTGTTTTTTTATCTAGTTTGTTTTAGAGATGTTAAATGAGTGTTACATGTGATTCATTGAGTTTTTTATCGATTTTTGTGAAATCGAATCTTCCTGAGTCGGTTATTCACCTAACAATTGTGTTTGAGTGAGGGAATTCGACAAATTTCTGAATCTGGAGTAAATTTAGAGAAAAAGGGTTCTGGTTCGTTGGTCGGTGGTGGTGGTTCGTTCAGTAGATATTCATCCACCAAACTGGACACATCGACCAAACCAGGAAACTTATTGAATGAACCAGGATCTTCATTGAACGAACCGACATCTTCATCGGTTGGTTCGTGATAGTTATGTTTCGGTTCATGACGGTTGTTTCACCGAACCGTAAGTTCTTCGTGTGTTATATGGTTCGTTAACCGCTGGTTCGTTGAGCTTTGGTTCGCTAATATCTTGGTTCGTTCACCAGTTTGTTGACTTGATATTTTTGGTTGACATTAGATTGTTTGAGAAAAATCGGTTACATGAATTACCCCTGATTCAGTAACAGTGGGCAATGTTAAGAACTTATTTTGAAGAATAAAAGGATTTATTTGAAGAATTTCATTTGAAAAATTCTAGATTCTAGTACTTGTTGTGAGTTAGTCATTGAATTTGAAGAGATGTTTGTGGGTACTCAATTTTTTTATGATGGACAGAGATTCAATATACATTTTTCTGATGATGGGCATAGACTCAGAAACTTGGGATATGATTACTCAAGACGGTTATCCGAGATTTTTTGTCTACATAAACTGAAGAAAATATAAGATTCCATTGCAGGGTACTTGCAATTATCATACTATTAAAGAAAATGGATATGTTCCTACAGGGTTGGAATCAGTATTTCACTTGTTTAGGTGGAAATGGGTACCCTAACCGAACACTTCAAAGTTTTATAATTGAAAAAGTGAATATTCAAAGCAATCAGTTCAAGGTTGACAGTGATTTTTTGCTCTTCATGAAGAGGTAATGTGTTCTGATGTTTGTGTGAATGAATGTGTTCAAGAATTTTACTTATGATGCCTAATACTTTCTTAAGTTGTTAAGACTTGATGAGGTTTAGTCTGCAACAAGATGTGCTTTATCCAAGATAATATGTTAGGATGGATTCATGCTGAGGGGGAATTTTTGTGATTGAAGATTTTAAATGTATTGGTTTTCATGAAGATTGGAGCGTATTACAACTTTATGAAGATTAAAGATTTCTGTCTGATGCGGTGATGTTCAGGAGGACTTAACAATTGCATGTACGACAGATGAAGTGAACCGTTTCCATATTCTAATTAGTTTGAAGATATGGTCTCGCTATGGATGTGCTTGAAGCTAGGGTGAACTTTATTGGTTGTTGATGAAGAACAAAATCCCACCGCTAAGTTGAATTCCGTTATTCACTAATGAATGAAGTTAATAAATGGAGAACAACTCGTAGAAGACATGATTTTATTAAGCGAGAACAATCAGATTACAATTGAGAGAATGTGTACAAAAACAAACAGTTAAGGTGTAAATGCAAGCTAAAGTCTTTAATCACAACTGAAAAATGTGTGTATTTATACTGGTTGGAAAGTCGCATCTTTCTCAACTTTAAGTGAATGCGTTTGCTCTTCGGACTATCGCAACTGCATCGTCCTCGTCATGCCTCTTGTACAATTGTGTTTGGAAGCACCAGCTTCGGAAGTGCTTTGTGACAAACTGAGAGAAAACTAATGCGATAACTGAGAAAACTAATGTGAAGATAATGCGAGAAATCAAAAAATTTCTTTCCTACTGATTGAGTAAACTGTTGGCCTTCATTATTACTGTTGAGTAAAGCTCAAAACATTTAATTTGATTCCTTACTATTTACAACGGAGTTGTAACCGTTAAATTTGCGAGATTTATACTTCTAAATCAAACGTTTAGCAATTGAGTTATAACCTTAATTTTCGGGACGAAAATTCCTTAACAAGGGGAGGATGTGACAATCCGGCCCTCCAGGTGGGACCCGAACCTCAGAAACGGATAAAAACTCATAAACTGGTGAAACCGGAACACGCATATATATGCGTAGTATGTCAATTAAGGTATTAGGAGGGTTTAGTAGACTTAAAACACTTCACAAGTATCACACACAAGTCAGAATCTTGAAATATTGGTGATTGATTGAAAATCGGTGAATATCGTGAATTATGTGAAAACTGATACATGAATTTAATTGCATGATCGTCAATTGTTATATGGCAAGTTGATACTTGATTTTATTAGATTTGATATGATAAAAATGATGGTGGATTGAAAATGTAAGAAAACGTTGAAAACCGTGATCAAAAACCCGAAAAAATGGAAGAAACGGGCTGCAGTCAACAAAAGTCAACAGGGTTGCCAGACGGGGAGCACTAGGCGTATCGCCTAGAGCAACCCAAGGCCCTAGGCGATACGCCTACAACCCAGTTTTCAGCAAAACCCTAATTCTCCACTATTTAAGCACCATTAGTCTCCATTTCTTCATTCCATCACCACCAGACGTCATTTCAGCCTCATTTACGTCTCTTATCATCCTTCTACTCATTTCTTATCAAGATCCAAGCTTTATTACAAGATTCAAGCCCCAAATTCATGTAACATCCCAACTTTGGGTGAGATTTAAATACTATATTCTAGTATTTAATTATGTTTTTATACATAAAAGTTTTGGTGGTAACACATGAGAATTTAAATTTATCTAGCTATAACCTAACTTATGATTGTTAAGCGGGAGCATGAGATTTAGCAGTCGGGGGACTAAACATGTTATAGAGTGAAAGATGTAAACTTACATCTAATGTTATAATTTTAAAATGAGGGACCAAATGTGCAAAGAATGGAAATAAGAATTAATAAGAGGATTAAAAGAAAAAGAAAAAAAAAGAAATAGGAGGGGCTGGAAACGAGATCAGAGAGAGGGGCGACGCCCTGCTCATCTCGTACGTGGATGGGGGCTCGAGGGAGGCCAAATCGAAGGGTTTTATGGCGGATTAAGGGTGGTAGTAGCAAGGAATCATCGATTCCACTCAAAATATGAAGGTTATTGGTGAGTTTCTCCATCTTGCTAATGTATAGATCGAATCTTAGGGTTAAGGTTCCATGGATTTCGATTGTGGTCCACAATTGATGCTTCTAATACACAATTTTAGGGTTATAAACCCTAAATTGGTATGCTATTTGGATTATACATGGTTTTGGGATTATTTGGTAACTTGCATGTTAGGAGTTTGGTTATGGTTCATGTGATTCATGGCCTAAATCATGATTTTGGTTGAATTATAGGTAAATTATCTAGAAATCTTATGGTGTTAGAATGTGAAATGATAAACATGATAGCTAAGTAATAATATATCATTTGCAAGATGTTGTTTAGTCGTAAATCATGTGAATTTCAAGTCTTTATTTGAGTTTATTGTGTAAATTGGATTAATGTGGTTTAGTATTGACGATGTTCATGCTAGACTAAGTTATGCACATAAGGTGTTTGATGAAAAGCCTAAATGAACTTTTGTATAGAAAATTATGGGGGATAATTGTTAATTGTGAGGCATTGATTCTTACAATTTATTTATGCTTTGAATGCAAGTATAAGGTTATTACGGGACTATTATAGAGTCTCGTATACTAATTGATGCTAAATGTATGGTTTGATGTGGGTTAGTGAGATTATAGTTGAGTTGAGGAGATTGACTCGTGGAAAGTCAAGTTATACTTTGACATTGTTTATGTGACTTGAAGTTTAATGAGATGTTAGACCATGAGTCTTATATGTTGAATGTTTGCATAAATTGATGTATGAAAATGGGTTGAGCACCAAAAATAGAAAAGAGACATATGTGTATAATAGTTAAATGTCTTATCTATAACTTGACATGTATTATTGATGGATGTTGTAGCTTAGTATGAGCCTAGCATGGAAGGATGTCTCGTGGGACAATCAAGTTGAAAGAGTGAGCATCAATCTGGGTAATGGAAGTTAAAGCTCTCGAGGTAACATTTAAGAGTGTTTTATTTATTATGAAGTATGCATATGTGTAGTTGATACTAGCATAGATATCTACCCAGAAATGGCGTAGAAGCGGATGACAAATGATTATTTATAGTATGGAATGATGTTATGTGGTTGAGTAATACGACCCATTTGGGTTATGATTGTGTGTGTGTGTATATATATATATGTTATATGTTAAATATAAGAATGTGTTAAATGACCCGTTGGGAAAATATCATAGTTAATGCTTCGGTAGTGGCAATACGGGTAGTTGAAAGTACGTGTATATTTGGAGTATGTTCAATGATCGATTTAAGGGTGAATTCGATGGATTAGAGTGTGTTTATGTGGAGTAGTGTAATGTGACTGTTTGGGTATTTTGTGAGTTATACTAAAGCTGTAAGGTGACCCGTTTGGGTAAAGATGAATGTATATCACTTGTGTGTTATACTAAAGCTGTAATGTAACCCGTTTGAGTTAAGATGAATGTATATCACTTGTGTGATATACTAAAGCTATAATGTGACTGTTTGGGGTATTTTGTGAGTTATGCTAAGTTGTAAGGTGTCCGTTTGGGTAAAGATGAATGTATATCACTTGTGTGATATACTAAAGCTGTAATGTGACTGTTTGGGTATATAGTGTGTTATACTAAAGTTGTAATGAGAACGTTTGGGTAAAGATGAATGTATATCACATTGTGTGTTATACTAAAGCTGTAATGTGACTGTTTGGGTATTTTATGTGTTATACTAAAGCTGTAATGTGAGTGTTTGGGTATTTTATGTGTTATACTAAAGTTGTAATGTGAGTGTTTGGGTATTTTATGTGTTATACTAAAGTTGTAATGTGACTGTTTGGGGTACTTTCTGGTTATACTAAAGCTGTAATGAGACTTTTTGGGTAAAGATGAATGTATATCACTTTGTGAGATATACTAAAGCTGTAATGTGACTGTTTGGGTATTTTATGTGTTATGCTAAAGTTGTAATGAGACCGTTTGGGTAAAGATGAATGTATATCACTTTGTGTGTTATACTAGAGCTGTAATGTGACTGATTGGGTATTTTACGTGTTATACTAAAGTTGTAATGAGAACGTTTGGCTAAAGATGAATGTATATCACTTTGTGTGTTATACTAGAGCTGTAATGTGAATGTATGGGTATTTTACGTGTTATACTAGAGCTGTAATGTGACTGTTTGGGTATTTTGTGTGTTATACCAAAAGCTGTAATGTAACATGTAGCAGTTTACTTGTTGTCGTAGGAAATATGATCGATTTCCTGATTATGACTTAGACCTTGAAGGAATGGGATTATTGGTTAACTAGTGATGGGTATATTAAATTTGTTGTGAACTCAACTTGATTTAGTTGGAATGATGACCCATTGTGTTGAGCTGAATCTATAAAAGGAGTTTAAGGTGACGTTTGGATTTGACTGAGGATCATGAGTGATCATGTTCCATGAGTGCATCTTTGGGTAGGGAATATGACTTGGCACAAGCTTCTCGTGCCAATGAATTTAGGGGAAATTAAATGATTGTCATAGAATGAATTAAGCGGCTATAAATGTGTTTTGAGGACTAATGGGTCAAACGGGTTGGGTTGTTTAATCTTAATAATTTGACTCGTGTCGCGAATTTTCTTGTTTGATAAATGTATGATTGGTATAAATCATTCTTGAGCAGGTATGTGAAAGGTAGTATAGAGTTATTGTTCTTGATTGAAAATATGAAAGATTTGGCTAAGTATGGAGAATCAGCAAAATAGGGTAAATTTGATAGAAAGTAGGCTCCAAGCGATACGCTTGGAGCATGTGATTGTTCAGGGCGATACGCCTGGAGATTACAGGCGCTACGCCATACTCCAGGTAGGGTTCCAGGCGATACGCCTGGAGCCTATATTCGAGAATTTGTTGTTTTCTTGTTAAGTTGATATATATGATTAGAGTGTTTGCTGATTAATGCTATCATCACTAACATGTTACTAGTGTATGATGGCAGGTAAGAGATAGCGGTCGGGGACGAGATCAAGTCGAAGGCTCAAGAACCGAACACCGTTACTTATGGGGACCGTAATTGAATGTTTTGATTTATATAAATGAAAATTAATGCATACTCTGATTAGATGAAACTTATTTAAAGGTTTTAAGGTGTGGATTTGCTTAAAATGAATCCGGGTTTTGTAAAAGGAAAGTTGAAATTTCCAAGCCGTGATTTTTAACTGAATGAACCTTATGTTTAAGGGTTGGGGTCTTATAAGGGTTGGGGTCTTACAATTCATCCTTTATCATCCTACATCATTCAGTATGTGAATCCTTATGTTTTGCTTGTGTTTAAGTTGTCAATATTCATGCTTTATGATAGATCTAGGTCTGATCTATAATGGTTTGATGATATAAAAGAGTAGATCTAGTGATTTTAGTAGAAAAGATTGCATCTATTGATAAAAAAATGTGGCTTTTATGCATGATGTTGTGATATGAGCTAGATATAGGTTTTTTTTATGGAAAATCATGCATGCATGTGAATAAAAGTTGATGATTTGTTCTAGATCTATGTTGTAATGTCTAGATAATGATATATCTAGGGTTGATGATGCATAAAGTGATTGACTTTGCGTGAGATCTATGATGAAAACATGATTTCGGTTGCTATGCATGCAATATCTTGAGTAAAGGAATATGATTGTTGTTAGATCTGCTATGTGAACATGTAATCTAGGTTATTGGATGCATGATGGTGTATAAAGTTGTGAACTTGATGATCGAATGCATGCGGATAATTTTATAAAAATTATTTACATGAAAATAGGGTGAAAATAGCCAATTAGGGCAAGTTAGCTTACATGCACGTGGGTAGGAATCTATGATATGGTTTAATACATGCTAAATGATGATCTATGAGAATTTCATGGGAAAATGATGTTATGAGAACATGGATTTAGCCTACATGTGATAGATATATATTTACGGTAAATAAATAAAATTGGAAAAACTGCATAATTATAAGCATAAAGTTACTTGGCTATGTGTTTGCATGTGATAAGTTAAATTGGTTATGAGTTATACGTGTATACAAGTCCTAAGTCTCCTACCTCGGTTGGAATGACAAGACTTTGTATGATTGTTCCGTCGATCATACATCGTATACGCGGGATAATGTCGTAAGTCATCGTAACGTATATATTCATCATGATACAACATGTTGTATATGAGATACGTGTTAGGTTATGGATATGAAACCTAAATGTGATCACCAATATGTTCTCAAGTCTACTTATCCAGTGTCCGCAAATTGTCGGGATGTTTGGTCAAACACGGCCAACACTTACACGGTTATGTGTCATAGGTGAAGTCTAGGAGGTCTTCACTACTTCTCAGTGGTTGGTTGATTCGAATAGCTTATTTGCACCCTAAGGTGAGTTCACGGCCCCACTTTTACTATTTAACGCTTTTGGGGGAGAAGACATGTGGTAAACTTCTATGGTTTCCGAACTGCTTTATTGTTTTATATACTAGTTTGTAAATAGTAGACGAAAGACATGCAAGGGAGTCCTTCCACTAATAGCGTAAGCCATTTTATATCAGTGATAACATGGAAATGTTTGGTAGATCTACTGGGTCTGACAAACCCTGCTCGCGCTAGTCGCACTAGCTCCCGCTGGCCCTTAGAGGGGAGAGGAACGGTATAATGTTGTCCTGACTCGGTGTTATGTTCCACATTATAGCACAACCGGAAGGCAAAAACTTAAGTCTGTCAGTTATGGTGATTACGAACTCTTACTAGTTTATAAACGACGTGGTCTAGCTATCCCAGGTATATAAATAAAGATGATGTTTTGATAAACTGATTCGATTAAACTTGTTTTCGGGAATGGGATTCCTGCTGGGTTACGTCTCGATGAGAATAACTAGATAAACTTATATTTTCTGGAAAATGATGTTTCCTACATTTAAACTCTGTGAATTCACCAACCATGCGTTGACTCTTTACATGTTTCTTCTCAGGTCCTTAGGAGGAAGTCGATAAGGCACGCACACTTAGGATCATTGGTATTTGTTCTACATTGTCATGTTTGGTTTGAATTTGCTTTGATCACCTTGGGCGAAAGACTTACTAAACTACTTATGTTTGCTTTCGCAACTTTTGTTTTGGATAACTAATGGTTTGTCGCTTCCGCAAATGTTTTCTAAACTCGTAAATTCTTCCGCACTATTTTTGGATAATATTATTACTTATCTCCGATAAAATCAAATTTTGAAACATGTTTTGATTATTGAGTCGAGCATGTAGATGTTTGATGTGTCTAACGACTCAGATCCTGGTGGTGGTTGCGGCAGTCGCGGTCGCGCCACCAGTCGCGCCCCAGGTCCGCGAAGCCCCGAGGGTGGCGGTTTTTTCCGGGGTGTGACATGCTTGACCTTTGTTGTATTTGCATATCCGAATTTAAACTATCCTCATCAAGTCCCCCTAATCCATTAATTATTTATACAATGATGATGGACTAGATTATTCTACTAAATTTCTGGTACAGATACTTGCAAAAGCGAAAATTATCAAAAAATTTATTGATAACGGTCATCAAGTCTCCCTAATCCTTAGGTTATTTGAATAAATGACTGTTGGACTACGAGCATTGCTTTTTCATATCCGCGTATTTGCGAAATTTTTTCATTTTCTAATATCGCATATGCAAATGTAAGATTCTAACTGCCTTGTCAATCTCCATTAAACTGTGACAATCTTTTGACAGTTTTGTCAGTCCACGTGTCAACCCCCATTGAATAACTAGACAATTTTTTCTTTTTTGAAAATTTTAATTCGGGTTTTAAACCGTTTAAGGGGTATAAACCCTCATTTTTACCCCTTTATCTTCCTCACAACAATTTCCTCTACCGTCTTCCTAAAAAAGTTCCTCCGATTTCCTTGCCGCCGCTCATCGTTCTTAACTCAGGTCAGTCACATTTTCACCACTGTTTCTTTTAATGGCATCTCCTCACGTTAAAGCCGACTATGATTCTTCTAAACACAACATGCACTGTTCTTTTTCGATAATGACCCCAAAACCCTTGACGATCATATTCAATGCTTTCATATTCCTACTTCCGTGAGTCCAACTCTTCCTGAACCAAATACCGCCATTTTTCCGTTCCCCGACGGAAAAATTGGAATTTACACTGAAATGCGTCGCTTCGGTAATTGTAGAATTCCATTTTCAAAATTCTTGAATCGCGCATTGATGTTCCTTGAAGTTCATATTTCTCAAGTACATCCTTAGGGGATTTCTTGATTAAGCCATTTCGAAGTTATATGTTGTGCCGCTGACTTACCCCTAGCGTTACGCTATTTAGAGCCTTGTACCAAATCACATGGCCGGTGATTGGTACACTTTCGTGCGAAGGAGGGGAGTTTCTCGGATAGGCATAACATTACCCCCAAACCCTCGTTCCTATAAATCCCACTTTTATTATGTTGATGATAGATGCATTCAGCGGACAATGTAATGGAGGGATATTGGTGATATAGTACATGATGTGATTCCTGATCCGAGTGAATATAGGGCAGATTATTTTAAACGTTTAATTCAATGTGCTACCCCATTCGTGAATGTAACCTTTGGGTATAAAACGATTATCCGAATTGGAGTTTTCAAATGAGAAACTCTCAAAAGTTTCTGAATTACAAATTGGGGCGGTACGCCTAGGATAGGGAAATCCTAGGCGGTACGCGACCCATTCGGTAAACGGGTCGGGTTGCGGCACCCATCGGATCTTGGTATGCACGAATCTCAAAATCCGGGCGGTACGCCCCAGAACATGTACTTTGGGGCGGTACGCCTCAAAACGTCAGATCGATAAGAACAAGGTTTTTGGCCTTTATAGCCATTATACACTTGTGAGATTCTCACACTCCGGCCAGAGTCCTCTCCCCACTGTTTCAGACTCCTGCCACCACCATTTTCAAGCCATTGGAGTTTTGTGGAAGATTGGAGCTTCATAGGTAAGCTTCCTAATCATCATTTCATACCAAAGTTATGTTAAGTTGATGTAACCCTCACACCCTACTTGTGTTCTCATCAAATCAGTGATATTGGATCACTTGGGGAAGGCTAAGGAGTGTGGGAAACCAGATTCAAGGCTATACAAGGTAAGGATATCTTATTTTGGTTTAAGAATGTTGTTTTGGGTTCCTTATGATCATCCACACTCATTAATGGTTATGGATCATGCATGCAAGCATAGCATTATTGCTGGGGGTGGGATTGAGGACTGGAGAAGACAAGGAAATCAGAAAAGCTCGGTTGTACAAGAATTCCTTCACAAGGTACAACCCTTCTATGCATGCATGTTGATTTTCTATAAATGGAAACTTTATGAGTTAAGATGGTATGAGATCAGTTTTGATCAGTATGTGTAAAGAAGGAATGAGTCACCTAACCCCCAAGAATCTGTCCCTATTGAAATTCGTACAAAACGGGGGATGAAACAATGAAAATTGCCATTTTTGGAAAGCTCGGGAATTGGGATTATGTCTTGGTTAAGGAATTAGACCACAAATGAACCCCTAATTGACCCCTCGGAATAATATGAAACTGATCTAGTAAGAATTCTGGACTCAAACCGCCAAAATATGAAAATGGCACTAAAAGACAAAATAGTCGAGCCCCTGTTCACAGATGGGGGCGTACCGCCCATAATCTCTGCATGCAGAGCGGTACGCCCAGGAAAGTGAGACAGAAACCGGAATCTCAGATTCCAGCGTACCGCCCAGAAACTTATGAATCGGCACGGTACGCCCGGATTTGAAATCTGGAAATCAGTCGACCATTTGAAGCGTACCGCCCAGAAATGTAAACTTCCAGGCGGTACGCCTATGAAGAAAAATGACAGAATGTTTAGCCAATTTTGGATGAACCAAAAATTATCGAGACTGATCCAGTAACTGTATTTTATGCTAATTTCAACCTGAGAATGATATGAGACATGTTAGCCTCGTATATGACGAATATGAACATGATACCGATGATAGGTTGCTAGAAATCAAAGAGAATATATTTTCTCGGATATTCTGTCTAGCCACCGTTTCTGACTTCTTTGTGTGAGTCCTCTGACTTCTCTCATAGAATTAACTGTTTAAAATCACGATTCTGTTTGATGTATGTGTTATATCTGTTATGAACTTATCCTGTCAAGCACTGTTAGTTTGGAAATGCCCTGTGTGGGTTATTATATACTTTCTGGTCATTATGATTGAACCAGTAGGCATATAAGGGATTATAACGGCCATTATAGTTGATTTATCCATGTTCATCCGGATCCTCTAGTATTAGGTAACTAGGGGGAATATGTCCTTATATGTTGAAATGAATTTACTACTCGTAGAGGGATTACGGCTGATTGCGACGTGCCCGTAGAGTACATGAAGTTTGACCTTTGGTGTGACTTGATAATTTCATAACCAGCATGCGTTTGAAAACTGTTAACATTATGATAGTAGTTAAGACTCACCAACAACATTGTTGTTGACTATGTTATGAATGACTTATGTTGCAGGTAAGCAAGTGTAGGAATGAACCTATTATGAACTTGGAATGCTACTTGGTTGTTGTTACTATGAACTTGGACTTTGTATGAATTATGAACTATGAATTATGAATTATGAATTATGAATGTAAATGAAGACATGATAATGACTATGTTTCCTTTGGTATCCTGTATCTTTGTTATTCAGTTCCAGGCCATGTCCGGTGGCTATCGATTCTGTTAGACCGAATAAGAGGTGCAATGCATCCTCGCTCATGAGTCGGTCTAAGAGTTTCATATGTGTGGACTGGATGTCCGTTGTATGTGTATGTGTGTGATGTTAGAAGCGTTGGCATCTCGGGTGATGATACGGACAGCCGGTCCAACGCCCTCCCCCGCACCTGGCAGGGTGCGGAGGAGGGGGGTGTGACAGTGAACCTCCTGAAATCATCCTATTGCTTTCTCGGATTAGTAGGGCTTGGTTTACCCCTGGGCTTTGGCCCATTTTAAAGTATGAAGATGAGGGTAAGATGCCCTTTACGCACTTTCCTTTTCAATCAAGTTTAACAAATCCACTTATGTTAGTATTGTTTAATGTTCTGTTTATGACCATTTTGCAGAAATGGATCTCCTTGATGCTCTGAACTTGAAAAGTTTTTTCTGGTATTGAATGTGGTGCTAAAACTATTGAAGATGGAACAACCCCTTTTTTGGAATAAACTATCTCTTAAATATACGTAATTAGATCAACAACCAGTTCTCAAGTGCAAGATCCCCTAAATGTGCCTTCCACTGATCAAAGTGATTCTCTGGTAAAGGCTACCCTTGCAACCAATACGGAGAATACTGACGAAGGTGATCATATCAAAGATACTAATGTGAACTATGATGTGGCTGTTGAAATCGCAAAGGTTGAGAGTAAGACCCAAAGCAGCAGTGATAAAGCAATTGTCACCACTAAATCTACCCTGTCCCCTAAGGAGAACAGAGAGAAACGCCCTGCTAAGCCAACTTCCAACAAGGATGTGATTACTATTAAAAGAAAGTCTCCCAGATGGACAAATCAATCATCCCCCCAACTCTCAAAAGGTAATCAATCCCAATACTTCAGAAGTGATTAGTAACAACTCCTCAGATTGTGGGGGTATGAAGAAATCAAAAGACCAACCGATAACCCCATCTTCCACCGAGGATTTTGACATTTCCGATTTTTTATTAAACTCTCTAGATTTACTTCAAGAACCCTATGTCCATGACTTGTCTATTTTGCAGAAGGGTCCTACTTCATCTGCCCTTATAACTCGCACTCACAACTTGAGCACTTCATCTTTTCAAAAGAGTCTACCTAGCTTTGCTGTTCCCACTTCCGAGTGGTTAAAGAAAGAAATTGATTTGGTTACTCACAGGACAAGCTTGGCTGAAGTGTTGTCGAAGTTTGCACCTGATTGGGATATCATGAATGGTGATAGTTGCTTTGACCCTTTAGTTGCCAAATACTTTCTTTGTTTGGTCACGCCCCCTAGACGTCACAAGCATTCAAAAGGTTCCACATGAAAAATTTACTGAAGAACTTATGGTGACACAAGTGAAACAACAAAACTTGGTGGCAGATCTGTATGGTAGATGGATCATTGCAGAGGCGAAATTTGAGAACTCCAAAAGAAAAATGCACTTGTGAAAATCACTAGTGGTTCCCTGGACTTGGAGGTTAAGGTGGCCAAGTTAGTAGGCGAGGTTGAACTTCTAAGGGTCCACAACCGGGAGTTGTTTGTTTTTGAAAATGAAGCCAAAAGGGACCTTAAGCAAGCTTAGGATAATGAATTGTTTTTAAAGAACCAATACTCAGAACACAAACATATATTAAAGAAACAACTGGCGAAGTTGGTTGAAGATGCAAAAGCTAAACACATTACTCTTGAGAACGTCAAGAAAGGTTTTTACCTTCAATTTGCTTTTTTACTTTTTAACGTGTTTTGTAATCCATTACATATTTATTTCCTGCACTTCCATTTTGTTAGAAGCCGAGTCCTCGCAGACCGAAGTTGCAAAGCTAGAAGAACCCGTTAAGGCTCTAACAGAAGAAATGGAGATTATCCAGGCTGAAAATCTTTCTCTATAGAACAAAGGAAAATGGTTGGTGGCAGAAGGCCTTGACTTCTTGGCCAAGTGCATCCATTCTGATGTAATCCCTACAGTTTTGAAAGTGGATAAATCCGCTAATACATGTGGTTATAATGAGGGAATCAAATGCGGTCTCCTTCATGCTGCTAAGGGTGAGACTGACATCACCACTTTTTCAGAATTTGATAAGGACACTAAAGAAAAGCTTGTGCAGAACCTGGCCACTTTGAAGACACTTACTTTTGAGGTTATTGAGAGGCTTGCCAAGTTGGACATTACCGAAGCGGAGATGATGAAAGAAATCCTTAAGCCCATTCCAATCACCAAGCCTTTCACTTCCACTGGTAAGCAAGTCCCCTCTTGATTTGCAGTACTTTTCCTGAATAGGTACCTCCAAAGTCCACTTATGCTGTGGCATTTTAAATAATCTACTCTTATTTTCAAGTCTTCCTGACATTACTATTTATTCTGTTTGACTGCTCCCAAATGAGTTCTGCATGTGATGTAGTTCCATTTGGTTGAATGACGTATCGATGCATATGCTATCTGCTTTTTAAATATTTATGTCATGCTTTTTCATTCCATATCTTATTAGAGGATTATTTATATCATGGTTCATATATGGTAAAGTCATTCATTTGATTGCGCAGGTGTTTGCGCCTGCACAATACACTTTTGAGATTGCAAAGCAGGGTATACACATGTTGTTGCAAAGTGTAGACGAACTGTTACATTTGTATACCTTCAGATTTCTCTTCTTTTTTTTTCCCTTATAATTACAACATCTGCAATTACCTTGTATTTTCTTTTAATTCCTGAGAAACAATATGAGTTCCTCTTCACAAGCAATATGATTAACTTAAGTAGAATAAATACAAATTTTGAAGAAAATTGCCACATGCGTTTCCCTTCTATAAGATGCGTCCACCTCATAAAAGTACTAACACCATTATGCCACACCACCTTAAAAATTATTAAATTTCACTTTAAGTTTTTATCATTTCCTTATGGAAATAGTCCATTACACTTTTTCATAAGAACTGGTTAAATTATCTTTCACATAATAAAACCCACAAGTTTATCTCATAACCGAAGTCATTCAGCAAATACTTGCGACCCTCTGGGAGCTTAATTGGGTGTTTAAGATGCATCCCACAATTAAGTTTGGACATCTCCACTCCAGGCTTTTGTCAAAATTTATTTTGTTAGCAAGGTGTCCGGCATGATCACCTCATCCTAACATGCACTCTTTATTTTATGTGAGACATTTAGGGAAAGGATGAATACTTACACTCATCTTGTGGTATAAATCACTAAGGAATTATAACATAACTTCTTTTTAATAGTGAGCCTATAATTCTAGTTGGGAATTTCATGTTGACTTTATGAACCATGTATGAGAGCATATTCTACTCTCTTTCGTACAAGATCCTTTCTTGTTATAATTACGTACCCTTGTGTAAACACTACGTCAAAAAGTGGCTTTGGCCACGGTTTTTTTGATAACGCATAGCCACTGTTTTGAAAAAAGCGTGGCCAAAGGTAAGAAATTCTCGTTTTAGCCACACATATTTTGTACCCGTGGCCAAATATATAGCCTTTGGACCCTTTTAGCCACGTATTTTTTTGTTTATGTGACAACAACAATCAGGTGCAGTGGCTTTAGCCACTGTTTTATAAAAACATGTGACACTTATTTGTCACACTTAAAAAAGAGTGGCGAAATGCACCAAACGGCCACGGAATTTTTATAATTTTTTATTCGTGTGACCAAAAAGGAATGTATGGCCACGCTTAAATAATGTTGTGTGACGGAAGAGTAGATTTTATTACTTAGTAAATTAAAAGAAAACAAAACTATTTATGCGTGGCTAAATGTGAGCAATGGCCACGCTTTTTACTTAGTTATGTGGCTAAAAGCTAGTACATATGGCCACTGTTATTAGGTTGTGTGACTAAATATTAGATGACTAATGGTCACAGTAGGTTGTGAGTGACAAAAATCTATTACCTATGGCCACATATATTAACCGTGACTAAATGGTAGGTTGTAAGTGACAAAAATCTATTTTATGGTCACGGTAATATTAAACGCGTGGCGAAAAAGAGAAGATTTGTGTTTATATGTTTATCATTTTTTATTATCTTGTGATATGGCCACTCATATTAAACATTGGTTGCGTGACAAATTATGACAAATGGTCACGGTATATTAATTTTAGGTGGCTAAAAGAAGACAAACAGTCGACGGCGCTTGTAATCATGATTATTTCATTTACTTTATCGGTCTAATCTCCATCTACCACGCCCCTCGATTATCGATATATACTTATCTCTGTATCAGTTTTCATCATCATCTCCACCATGCCCCTTTTCTCCCAGTCTCTCTCTCTGTTTTTCGTCCATCATTGCCGGAAAAAAATGTGGAATTGGTGTCATCCGTATGTGGAAAACGGTAAGTTATCATCTTCACCACTGAAGTTCGATTGAAATTTTCGTCTCAGATTTGGTAATTTTTCTTATGCAGGGAAAGATTGTACTCTGTATCTCCTGGGAGCAGATTTTAAGTTATTATGGAAACCATGGAGACGAGGAGTCTCTAATGGTTCATACAAATGCTTTACTGAGAGCAGATTTTAAGTTATTATATAATTTTATAACAATCAGCAGTAAGGGCCCATATGAGGTTTGCATGCCCTGTTTGTTGCAACCCTAAACTTGAACAAGGTAGTTGATCTCACTACCCTCCTTTCTTTCTTTTACTCATTCCTTGATTAATTTATAATGTGCTTGATAAATTATGATTTATTATTGTTATTAATAATAGATCTAACTTTAGTTGCAACATTGGGTGGTACCAATCACTCAAATGGCCCGGATAACGATGTTGGATTGTGGAAGGGGAACGATGTAGGAGATGTAGCAAAAGAGATGCTTCTTCACCATTTTCAGTTCCCTCAGCCCCAGACAATCTGAAAACGAAAATGGCGGACGAAGGCGGTAGGAAATCAGGTACCGTGAAGTGGTTCAACGACACCAAGGGTTTCGGCTTCATAACTCCTGGGAGCAGATTTTAAGTTATTATATAATTTTGTAAAGTCAGCGGCAAGGGCCGGCACATGTTGTGGTTTGCAGCACCTGTATTGTCCAAGTGCTTCTCTCGCTTCTGGCCCCATGAACCTGATTTCTTCCAGCCACTTCTTCACCATTTTCAGTTGATCAGAAGCAAGTGCATGTGAGAAAGCAGCAAGTAGCCGTAATATGATGATTCTCAGACAATCTCTCTAGAGCACCATGTGAGAAGCAAAGAGGGATTTGTCTTCAGCCGCTTCTTTTCCCTTTAAGTTAGTAGTTTTAAAGTTGTAATTTTATAGATCAATGTATTAATGGAATCATACCCCCTTTGGATTATGTGTATGTAATTGTGAGAAAGCAAAGAGGGATTTGTCTTCAGCCGCTTCTTTTCCCTTTTATGTAATGAATTGATTTTTAATTTAATATAATGTATTTTCATCCGTTTCTGTTCATCTTCTCTCAATCCAGATGAAATCTTCTCCCTAAGGTTATAGTCTTCTACATATATATATTAGGTTGTGTGACTAAATATTAGTGTATAGAGAATTGTATTCAACCAGAATGATTTTAATTCACTAGATAATGGGTTTAAATACATGGGAATATCCAATAGACTACGAACAGAAATAACAACTATAGTATATATAGTTCATCCTGAAGAACTCTAGTTTATCCGGTTCATCCTGAAGAACTGTAGTTCATCCTGTTCTATTACTGAATAATTACTCTTGATCCTGAAGAACTCTAGTTCATCCGGTTCTATTCTTCCTGTTCTTCCTGAGGAATTATAGTTCATATGGTTATGTTCTTGTTAGTTCATACGGTTTTGTTCTTGTTCCAATTTATTGAAGAATTAAAATCTAGCCAGTTTATAAATCCTGTCATCCACTATTAGACAATCAAAAATTATAAATTGTAGCAAACAAGGCTTGAACCTTCATACGGTTCTGTTCTTGTTAGTTCATACGGTTTTGTTCTTGTTCCAATTTATTGAAGAATTAAAATCTAGCCAGTTTATAAATCCTGTCATCCACTATTAGACAATCAAAAATTATAAATTGTAGCAAACAAGGCTTGAACCTGGGTCAGTCAAAAGAAAGGAACTCACTACAAGATTAAGAAGAACCATTGAGACAGAAGTGTTAATTGGTTATATTTTAACCAGAACTTATTTAATTACTCCCATCACATAAGAAATAATTGATAAACAAAATTTGCGTTGCTAAAGGTAATAAATAGACACGGTAAAAACAGGATTTGCGTGGTAAAGGTAATAAATATACACGGTTATCTTGGCCTGACCTTTCCACTTCTTCCCACCATAGCTAGTAGCGTGCCCTGTCTGCCTTTAAATTTCCACTTTTTCACCACCAAAATCTTCTGTACGAACGTATTTCCTGATCAACAAGAAAAAAAACTTCGATCGATCAATGGCTGCCTTTGGTAAACAATGGAGGATTAGGGGTGTTAATGAACCAGCACCCTACTACGGCAAGACTCCCCGTAAGTGTATTTTCACTCAAAAATGGCTGTACGTTTTTATTTTTAGGGTTTTATGCTTTTTAGTTACTTACTCTCTACTCTGCATTTGGGTTTTTTACAGGTGGTCGGAGGTTCACCCTAAAGG
>JBCNJP010000019.1:40333109-40350009 GCA_039602395.1 Deinandra increscens subsp. villosa | reverse complement strand
GAATAATTATCATAACAACCTTTGCAGGTACTTTTTATTTTTAAGAGTTTTATTATCCATGCATATGCAAATGTTTTACACATGCAACCTTTATGGCATATGCAAATGCTAGCGCTTTTTGACACATCATTCACCAAATGAACCCCATTTCACCAATCACTACAATGTGTACAATAAAGCCAAACTTTTATTCATCAAATCTTTTATTTGAAATTCAAATACAAACACTTATACTAAAGAAATTCGAATACCCAATCTTTCACCCTTTTCGTTCATATGTAACGCCTTCGTAAGTGAACCCCATTCCATGCTCTTGCTAATTCCGCCCCATCTAACCTCTCCAAAATGTAGGACCCATTTCCCATTGCCTTTTTAACAACATATGGGCCTTCCCATTTAGGGGCCATTTTCCCTTGCGGAAGTGCCTTGCTAACCTCGTTACTTCTCATCACATATTCACCCTCCTTATATTGATGAACCTTTAATTTTGCGTTCTAATATTTTGCCATTTCCTTTTTGTATGGACTCTCTCTTATTGCAGCGATTTCTCTCCTTTCTTCTAGCAAATCCAAGTTAGTTCTTAATTCTTCATCATTATTCTCGATCAACACTTGCATTCTGTGGGTTGGAATTCCTATCTCAACTGGAATTACAGCTTCAGTTCCATGAACGAAACTGAAAGGTGTCTCACCATTGCTTGTTTTTGGCATTGTTCTGTGTGCTCATAGAACATGCGGCAACTCATCGACCCAGCTTCCTCCAAACTTTTGTAGCCTCATCTTAATTCCTTCAACTATGCTCCGGTTGGCTCTCTCCACCTGTCCGTTCGCTTACGGATGCGCCACAGAAGTGAATATCCGATTGATATGCAATTCTTCGCACCATTCACTAAATGGGTTCCCAGCAAACTGTTGGCCGTTATTAGTGATGATGTATAATGGAAGACCGAATCTACAAACGATGTGTTCCCAGACAAATTTCTTCACTTGATTTCCAGATATCACTGCAAGTGGCTTTGCCTCAATCCATTTAGTGAAGTAATCAATGGCAACCGAGAGAAATTTCACACCTCCACTTGTAATCGAAAACACACCAACTATATCCATTCCCCAACTTCTGGAATGGCCATGCTGATGTTACTGGTATTGACTCATTCTTGGCTCGCATGCTAACTGGTGCATGTGCCTGACACGCCTGACACTTCTGAAGCTCTTCGCATGTGCTTTTGTACATCCCTGGCCAGTAATATCCTAGACTCATTATCTTCGCCACAACCATCTTTGTACCAGCATGTAATCCACAGATGCCCTCATGAACTTCCTTCACTACACGAGCTGCCTTTATGGGTGTTAAATGTCACACCCCCAAAAATCCCACGCGCGACAACGCGCCGCAGGGAGCGTGACAAACCAGGATCGAACACATTAGCCATACGAACAGTCTATATGCAATGTAAAAGTCAAACCAAAGTAAATGCGTTTTGAAATGCGGAAGCGTAAACGACAAAAGTTGTAATAAATGTTCAAGCGCCAAAACATGCGCAAACCAAAAGATAATTAGTTTGAAAAGTATTAAAGTCTATGATGCATGCATGACAATAATAATCCTTAAGTGGTGCATCCTAGCTCGTGGCAGACAATCCAGTTTAGCGACCTGAGAAATAACATGCTAAAGTGTCAACACAAAGGTTGGTGAGTTCACAGGTTTAACAGTTCAGTAACATTTCAAGTTCAGTTTAAGATTGACCGTTCAATAACGTCAAGTTGTAAGAGCATAATCACTAATATATATCAAATAGCTAGCTAGGCTATATACATGAAACTTCGCACGTTGATGGTCACCGAAGCTAACAGTTGTTTATAGTTTGCCTTGTTGTGTTTAGGACGAATATAACACCCGTTCGATATCCAATCGTGCCAGAGCGACTGACCCGGGTGGGGTTTGTCAGACCCAGTAGTACTACAATATATTTCCCGCTATCGTCATTAATACTAACGGTACCATAAGAAGGACTTTGTTGTATCAGTGTGCTACAAGTACTTCAAGTGATATATAAAAGTCTAATTATCTCAGTTGTGTAAATCATGCATGTTAATCTCCCCCAACAGGATTTAAAATAGTAAAATGGGGCCGTGAAACTCACCTTAGGTTGCACAGCAAAGTTTCCAGATAAACAGTTAATTCAAGTAGCAAGAACGAGTCTTGTGAACGCAATCAATCACCTAACGAGCATAAATGTATAAGTGTGTGTTCTATAAACTATAAGTCTAACGTAAACGACAAAAACGAAGGATCGTGGAATTCAAAACAAGTCGAGGATGGCACGTGTGCCAAATCCGAGCGATTATCGAAGTAACGCGAGAAAATCCAATATATAACTTTAATATATATTTTCTAAGTTCAAATACTCCAAAAATAAATATATATAATGATATATATGTATATATATATATATATATATATATATATATATATTTACACTAAACGTTCAAGTGACGTTAATAACAAAGTTTCAACAAGATATAACTATATATACATAAACATGTTAAATTTCAATGTTTTGAATGTTTATTTTGAAAATGTACTATAATTTATAGTGAATCATAAATCAAACCGAGTATTTTATGCTTCTAGTCAAAACGACGTTTTTAAATAGTTTTCTAAAACATTCTATGGTTTACACCAAGATCACTTCGTTTCAAGCCAACGTCATGTATATATATATTTATAATAATCTACACAATTTATATATATATATATATATATATATATATATATATATATATTTCTCTTTTTAGGTAAACCCAAAGTTTTATATCAATATATATATATATATATAGATGTTAAAACTATATTTTTAATTCAAAATAACAAGTTAAACATGTTTGCAAATTCAAAATATGGTTTACGGGGTTTTAATGGTTCCGAATATGTTTTTACGGGTTTTAAACGCGACAAGGAACAATTTTTGGTACACGATCTAGTGACCAAGCGCTCAAAGCAACATAAAAACAAGAAAAATAAAACTGTGGAGGTCACTGGGTTCGAACCCGTGACCTCCTGGACCAACAGGGGAGTCTCGGCCATCCGGCCAGCGGCCCGACTGTGTTAGGATTTCGACTGTTAACATTTTGTATGCTCACAGTGAACAGGAATCAAGTCCAGAAAAATAGGGGATTAAAAATGGTGAGGCCGGGACTCGAACCCGCGCCTCCAGCGTACAACACGGCGACCCTACCAGTTGTGCCAGTTTGGCGTCTCATTTATATCCAGAACCGAAAATATATAACCCGTATCCATCCGAACTCATCTGCTTCATTCAAGAACTCCGGTGAATCATTAATCCAAGTTTGGAGAATGACCATTTTAGTCCCTCAAGAATTACAAAGGGTGGGTTCATAGTTTAAGTAATTACAGAAATAACCCTCCATCTTTTATCAATAAAATGAAGTTTAGGAATTTGCAGAAAGGGTCCCTCAAGTATAAGAGTGCTAACGGATTACTAACGGAGGTTAATGAAGAAACAAATAAACGACGAATATATGAGGAACGTCAAGATATTTAAATCGTATAACGATTATAAGAAATATAAATCATAGGATAACAATCCCTAATTACCCATTTAAATTCTCATAAAATCATAGACTTTAAACCTATAACTTATATATATTTAAGTCACATAAAGCCATGAATAATAGCTTGTAATTAAATCATTAGGTTACATAAAATCATAAATATGATTGAGATCATATATACATATGTGTATGTATTACTTAAAAGGATATATATATAAACATATCACACAAAAGTAAAGGTTTAATTATTACATAAAATGACATAATGTCACATGAAATCATAATTTATGATTTACATAAAATCAAGAATATCAAACGTCTAGACTTAAGTGCATGCTCTTATAGTGATGATTACAGTGGCGGATCCAGGATTTTTTTCATGTGGATTCACTTATTCTCGGGGGTCAGAATTCGAAAGACTAAATGTCAAAAATTTTGGTTTGATCGGTTCGTGTCAAATAAAATTGATAACTTTAGCCAAATAGGCTCGTCTAATGTCATCTTTTTTACTAAGGTTATAAGATAAAATTGGTTTTCTTTCGCTCGGATCATATATGGAAGATCATAAGTATTTACTAATAGAAGATGACAATTCAAAATTGGATGGTTTTCTTGTGAAAAAGCTCTCAATACTCATTATACCTAAATAAATATCAATATAACAACATCAAATTCATTAACCAAATTCAATAGCCACATTCTATTATGAACTATTCAAGAACCAAATTTCAAGAACCAAAATTCAAGAACCAAAATACCAAATCAATTACCTGCTGAAATGATAATTGAGAGTGACTAGGGTCTGAGACGAGAGTGACTGAGCTCTGACTTCTGAGACGAGAGTGAAATCAAGAATACCAAATCAATTACCTGCTGTGAACGCTGAAATCATTGAACATTTGAAGCAAATGAGAGTCTAGACTTGAGAAGTGAGACGAAGTGAGACCCTAGTAAAAAAGAATACCAAATCAATTACCAGATTTCAAGAATATCAATTACGTTTGAACCAAATTAGAGGCTGAAATCAAGAACACCAAATCATTTACCTGTTGTGACAGCAGACGGACGGACGGTGATTTGAGAACCAGTCAGGCGGTCGGTGGTTGCCACGGCACTCCACTCGTCGGACGGTGAGAAGTGAGAACGAGGGCTCAGCCGCTCGGGGGGGGGGGGGGTTGGACGAGAGTCGAGCAGAGGCTGGGAGGTCCCAGGTGCGTATTAGGGTTGTTGGGTTGGGATTTGGGGGTGTTTTGCGTCTGTGCGAGGGACTGAGGGATTTAGGGTCGCTTAAAAGTTAAAACAACATTAAAAAAAGAAGAAGAAAAGTATAAAAGACCAAAAAAACGGTGATGACAAGAATTGAACTCGGGTCTTGAAAGTTCAAAACTCGCGATCAAACCAGTGAACTAAAATAATTCTTTGATTTTGTTAGGATTCACTCATATAATATATCAGGATTCACCTTTACCTTTTTCTATATATTTCTAAAAAAATTTCAAAACACCGTGGGTTCCCGTGAACCCGCACCCTCAACACTAGATCCGCCCCTGGATGATTACACAAAACCCTAATTTGCTAAAGTCAACACATAAATGTTCACACAACATTTAATACGTTTTACGTTTAGTTAATGCCAGAAAATGACCTGAAAAGTCGGATTGTCACATTAAACACCTTAGCAGAGGTCCCAAAAAGCTTCTTTTGTACAACACTCCATCTTGCATTTGATACTGCAATGAGTTTACTCGAATTTGTCTTGCTTGCTCCTTATCTTCAGGAAGTTCACCTTTTGTTAAGTACTCATTGGACTCATCCAACTTCCATTATACTCTTGTACATCCGTTGTTACCTTCAGATTTACAGTTGGTGCGTCCAAGAACTCCACTCTTATTTCTTTAGTAAAATGCTCAAATGCAACTGATGCTAATTTGCTTAAGGCATCAGCCTTCCTATTTTGACTTCTAGATATGTGTAATATTTCGCATTTGTCAAAAGCCTTCACTAACACTTGTACATGCTCTAGATATAGTATCATATATTTTCCTTTTGCTTCATATGTACCCGCTATCTGACTTGCGACGAGTATATAATCCACATATGCTGTTAAACATTTTGCTCCATCCTCTTTGCCAACTTCAAACCTAGTTTTCACCAAAAAACTTTAATTTACCAAGGCTCTATCAGAGCAAATACATACGTATATTTACTTCTTTCTTTTTTTTTCTTTCTTTTTTTTTTCTTTCTAATATAATAGACCACAGAACTTCAGAAGTTTCACATTCAAACCTGCCAACAATGCCTCATTTTCGGCTTCATTGTTAGAAGTTGGAAATCCAATGCGAATCGCATATGTCAATTCGTCACTTTCAGGGCTTTTGAGAATTAACCCTGCATTTTTGCGAAATTATCTATGTCACAAGTTTAGTAGAACTTTCTTCTTTTATTTAAAAAGAAAATGTTTTGTTACTTTCACCTGCTCCTGAGCCATCAGAATTTGACAAACCATCCGTGTGAAAAGTCCACACTTCCTCCAAAGCTTTCGGAACTGCAATTGCGTTTACAGTTGCTTCGGCTAGTACTTCCACCAGAAAGTCTGCTAACACTTGCCCTTTCAATGAAATTCTTGGCTTAAAATCTATGTCAAATGGACCCAATTCTATGGCCCATTTTACGAATCTCCCGGATATTTCTGGCTTCCTTAAGATGCTTTGAATCAGAAATGAAGTTAAGATCATAATTGTATGGGCTTGGAAATATCGTCTCAATCTCCTTGTGTCTTGTAGTTACACAAGGACCACCTTTTCTACCATTAGATATCTGGTCTCATAGTCTTTTAACATCTTGCTCACGTAGTAAATTGGAATTTTCTTTTCCTGTGTTTATACCAACAAAACATCACTTACAACATTATCTGTCACCGCTAAGTACATGATTAGCTGCTCGCCTACTTTTGGTGCTGTTAGATTCTGAAGTGTAGCCATATCCAATTATAACTCTTCAAAAGCTTTATCAGCTTCTTGAGTCCATTCAAAGTTATTCTTCTTCAAACTTTTCTTTAATACCTTCATGAACGGAGTTGCTCTTTCAGCGGCCTTGGACAAGAAATGGTGTAAGGAAACCAATCGCCCATTTAAAGTTTGTATTTCTTTGATTGTTTTTTGGTGGTTCCATTTCCACTACCGCTTTAAATTTTTCTGGGACGTGCCTTGATTCCTTCTTTATTTACCAATACTCCCAAAAACTTTCCTTCTTCCATACCAAATGAACACTTTTTAGGATTTAATTTCATATTGATTCCCCTTAGATTCCCAAAGGTTTCCTCAATGTCCCTAATCATATTTTCCTCATAATTACTCTTAATAACCACATCGTCCACATATGCTTCAAGATTTCTACCCACTTGCATATGGAATGTTTTGTCCATCAACCTTTGATATGTGGCACCAGCATTTTTTAGCCTAAATGGCATCTTTTTATAACAAAACAAACCTTCATTAGTAATGAATGTTGTTTTATCTTCATCTTCTTCAGCCATAGTAATTTGATGATATCCTTTATAGGCATCCAAGAAACACTTCCACCTATACCCAACTAAAGAGTCAACCTTTAAATCAATTTCAGGGAGCGGGTAACAGTCTTTTGGACATGCTTTGTTCAAATCTTTGAAATCGATACACATGCACCATGACCATCACTCTTTTTAACCAAAACTGGGTTCGTGACCCAAGTTTGATAATGAACTTCTCGAAGTATCCCCGCATCTACCAATTTATCAACTTCACTTTTTACCACATCATTTCTGACTTTATCCATAATTCTCCTTTTTTCGCTGCACGGGCTTTGCCCCAAGATAAACATTTAGACGGTGTTCCGAAAAGTGCTTCGGAACTCCAGTCATATCCAAAGGCTCCTACGCAAAAATATCAACATTCTTTCTCAATAGCTGAAATAATTCTTCTCCGACTTTCCCTTCCAACTGTTGGCCAATTTCAATTACCTGATCTGGAAACTTATCATTAATTACCCATTTTTTTTTATCAAAACACTATCTTCAACCATTTCTACATCATTCTTCAATATGGTTGGTTTGTTAATTACTGCAATTTGTTTCTCCACATCTGACTTGACATTTGCAATTCCTCTTGGAGTTGGAAAAACAAACCACCCCATGTGTTGTCGAGACAATTGCTCCTATAACTTTTAAACCGGGCCTTCCAATGATCACATTATGTGGAGATGGAGTAGCCACTACTACAAAAGTCATCATGACTTCCCTGAAGAGCTTATCATCACCAAAGATCATCGGCAATGTTATTTCTCCAATAGGTTGTACCACTTCTCTAGAAAATCTAATCAACGGGGACACGTGTGGTTTCAATCGTTTTTGTACTTCAGCTCCCATATTTTTGAAGCACGACTCATACATTATCCCCGATGCACTTCCACTATCAAGATACGTTCGCTTAACTAAAAAACCCGTGATTCCAACTGTTATCACCACCGAATCTTCTTTAGATTCTTCACCAATTAATGGTGGGAACACGATTTCTTGCCGCATCCATGCTTCTCCATTTCTTCTAGCTTTAGCATTTCTCTGCCAAGTATTGGCACCTCTTCGGATCATACCAATAACTTTGTTTGCATTAACTGGTGGACGTCCTTCTTTAATTTTCTATATAAATAGCCCGATAACTAGCTAAGTTAGGGATGTTGTCATTTTACACCTTTAACTATGTATAATCGCATGTGCCTTGATCAATAAAAATCCTCTCATTCCTGGTTTCTTGTTTCACCAATTCTCAATTCCAATTCAACTTTATTTCAACTATATTTGACAAATCATCTCGGAGAATATTTGTTTCTTCAGTGGCGTCATCCGTTTGTGGACTTGTTTTGGTTATATAGTTCAAATGGAGGCTACAATTGAGATTATTGGTGAGCAAAAAGTGGTGGAGGACGCTTTGGGGGTGAATGATTCGTATGATGCTGAGGTTTATGCAGGATTTCAATTGAAGAGTGATATTCCTTTGTTTTCAGTGGCATGATCGAAATTTGGAGATTCTTCGACTCCGAATTCAAAATTTTTACTGTCAGCCGCATGGTTAGATAAGTCTGCTCGGTATGGTAAGACAAGCAAATGTGTTTCTGCTGAATCGACTGAGCTTGACGAGTTTAATCGGGAATTTCTTTTTCGAAATAGAGAGTTATTAAGATCGTTAAAGAAGCAAGAGGAGTCGGCTAAAGCAAAGTCTGTGGAAATTGAGAAAATGCAGTTACTCGCCTGTAAAGATAGTGGTATTCCATTTGATATGGAGTTGAGGAAGACGAAGTCTAGTGATGATCGATGAGATGTTGGGTATGGTTCGTGAGACGAATAATTTATTGATAAACAATTTCCAGAACGAAATAAGTCTCGAGGTATGGTTGTTGAGTAATTTTTCTTTTGTTGATTGTTGAGGGTATATTTTCAGGATGCTCGCAGGAAGCTTAGATAGCTCAGGAATCCTATTATCGTCTGGGAATCCCGTCTACTCAGTTATCCTGATTTATTTTATTTTGCTAACCCTCATATTTGCCACGTGTTTATTTGACAAGGTACCATCGGAGTCAACAAGTACTTCCGAAACTTAAGCTCCAACTATGGCAGATCGTGGACCGAGTGAACGAAGAGGACCCATAACGGTCAAGTTAGTTGGACGATAAGATCCCGGGAATCCCGGAAAGTTTGTTATCATTGTATTTGTTATATAAATCGAGGATTCGATTAGTAGGACACACATTGAACACATTTCAGCTCACTTACGAATGCACAACATTGTATCATATAGTTCTGATCGATCAGACCTCTAACTCGTTGTAAATTTTCATTTGGTTATCAATAAAAGTGCTAGGTAGCAGGCTCTTCAGGCCGGCTCCCGAGGTTTTTTTGCTAGGATTCCTAGAGGCAACTCGAAGGATCATGGATTTTTCCTTCGTTACATCCTTGTGTTCCACTTTACATTTCAAGCATATTGACAAGCACACTATCTCACATTCTAAGTTTGGAATACGAAATTCCTTTGTGAATTTTTGACCAAAACAGTTTGGCGCCCACCGTGGGGCGAGTGGTGCTTCGTTCTAAGAAAATTCCATTCATCATCCGCTCTGTTTGATCTCCAATCCCAAAAATGTCAAACCAACAAAAAATTGTTTCGGCCTCTACCTCGTCCTCCATTCCTCCTCTTCCTACCTTACAGGAAGTCAGAAGAAAACTAATGACCGTCAGAAGAAAGTAGACGAGCAGCCGAAAAAAACTGACTATCCTGTCTTCACAGGATCCCAGGTTCAATCTGTTGATCCTGTTATTACTAACAACGATTTATTTTCCTTGATTAAGCAGGTGAAAAATCAGATGGATCAACAAGAAAAGACCAATCAAACGGTGATGAAAGAGATCGAGCAGCTTAAGAAGTCTAAGAAACCTGTGGAGGAACAAAGTCCTCTATTTCCCAAGCTCCTTGATTTCAATGCTTCAGGATCCTCAGATCCGGCTCGTTACAATTACAAATCCGCTCTAGGCTTCACTGAAAGTGCGTGAGTGTGCGGATCTTCTACTTAGTCGTAACGAAATCAATATAAACGTATAGAACACAGAGAGTAAATACAAATCTGACTTGTATTAACCACAGAGAGTTTACACACAGACACTCAGAAGATATGACATCAACCCCTACTGAATTCTACACAAGACACCATATTTATAGTGCTGAAATACGACCGGCCGAACCTCAGGTTCGGCCACACGTCCGGCCATGTCCGAATTCCAGGTTCACTGGGAGTTCGGACCTCAGCAATCTTGTGTGAATCCGTCTTGTATTTGATACTTCACATGATGATCAAGGACCATGTATCAACAAACTCCTCCTCGGCATGTGCAGTATCATCTTCTCCATTCAAACTTGTATCTTGTATCTTCAATCAAACTCTTCCTCGATCTTGACGATGAGTTCAATCTTGAATACTTGATATTGCATTTTGTGTAATCTCTTTATCAACAACCTTCAGAAGACTTGAAGTTATGACGTTCTCTTCCCACTTAGAAACCTGCCAACATAAATAATCTTGGTGCAAAATGTCTCTTTGAGACTCCAAGATATTTTGATTTTGAAAATGATTTCGTAATTCGTGTTGATCAATCGAAAACAAATCAGAAACAAAATCTTTTTGACTTTTAAAACTTTATATCAAAACACACCTAAAATCTTTTTGATATTTTCTGACAAGAAAAGTAAAACAATACTGAATTAAACACTATTTTTGTCTTTTGTGAGAAAGATCACAACTTGGGATCATATTGATCATAACATGCTGAACTACATTTCAATTTCAATTATTGAAGAACATAAGCCATGCCGATTGCAGATATAACTTGTCAACTTTAAACTCTGGCACAATCATACTCATAACATCCGGATATGTTAAGATATTGATTAAGCTTGCATTGACCAGTGTACCCCACACTATCAGACATACTCAGATAGGTTTTTGCTTATCACATTTTGTGATTTCATTTGTGACTTTAATCACATAATGATTATAACCATGATATAGTCAACTGTGTTCCATGCAAAAACAAAAAAAGAACGTTAAATCGTCTACCTTAAGGTCGATCTTTCGATACGCAGATAAGGCCTCGGATTTAACAAAATAAGAAAATAAAACAAGTTGAAGTTGTATAAACCAACAACAATCAGGTCGGTACTCCCGTACACGCAGAGAAAGTCCGATGAGTTATACGAAACACCAAAGAAAATAAAGTAGAACGTCAAACGAACAACGATCAGGTCGGTCTTTTGACACGCAGAGAAAGTCCGATCGTTTGAAAAAATAAAGAAAATCAAACAAGTTTAAATCTTTGTAAAATGAACACATGTATACACAGTGACTTCTCATTTTATTTTTCACATATCTTTTTCTTGATATATCATGAGATATGCATCAAGATGTTGTCCACTAGGTCAAGCGTCAGATTTAGTGTATATCACATTTGTATACTTTCTGATTTGCTGAGCCTACCTTGCACATCGATCAAATGGTCTTATGGCTTTTTCACTTACTTTATCCATGAGTCAGACACTGTCAGCCAATGTACCATCATTTCCCAATCATGTCGGATACAATTTCTCAATTTTCAATGTTTTTGACTTTGTTCGTTTGGAGGACGACAAGAAAATCCACCAAAGACTGGAGGTCCCTAAATATGATCCTAACAGCAAGAAGGCGGAATCCCCCGGGAAGCCGTATAGATCTCGTCCATACTCCAAACCGGAAAATCACAAAGTCAATTCTGTTGACCAAGACGATGATGATGAGGAGTATCCTAAGGTATCTGAATTCTGTTTTTCAGTTGATATTGGTGGTTTGATGTGTGCTATGCAGGACCTAGGTGAAAAGGCAAGATGGCCCAGGAAGGATACCAAGCAAGGATCCTGGAAAGACAAGACCAAGTGGTGTGCCTTCCATGAAGATTTTGGCCACCTAACAGACGAATGTATAGCACTCCGAAAGGAAATCAGCTATCTACTCAGCAAGGGGCATCTTAAAGAATTGATAGGCAGAAAGAAGGTCAAGACTCAGGAAGCCAACAAGGTGCCTCTGAGAGCAGATTCTCCACCCCAGGATGCCCGGATAATCAACTTCATCTCAGGAGGCTCAGACATCTGCGGCACTTCATATTCCTCAGCCAAGAAGCATGCTAAGGAATCCAAATCTGAACAGGGTGAGAGACCTGTCCGGACGTCCACTCTAACTCAAGACAAACTCATATCTTTTGATGAGAGTGACCGTTCTCATGTTCAGGATCCTCATCATGATAGTCTTGTGGTTACTTTATATATTGCTAACCATTTTGTTCGCAGGATCCTGATCGATAACGGAAGCTCAGTAAACATAATCCGTCTTGATGTGCTCAAGAAGATGGGGATCCCAGAGACTGAAATAGTTGCAAGGTCCCCAGTCCTGGTTGGCTTCAGCGGTGAAACTAAAAGCACCGTTGGGGATATCAGGCTGCCGGTATATATAGAGAGGGTAAACTCTATGAAAAAATTATGTGTTATAGATTCTCTCTCTTGTTGCAATATTATTCTTGGCAGGCCATGGATTCACGAGATGAAGGCAGTCCCTTCAACTTATCACCAGTGTATCAAGCTTCCTACACCCTGGGGAGTTGTGAGGATTGAAAGTGACCAACAGGAAGCCAAGAACTGATATTCAACATCGATGAAGAACACCACTAAGGTGACGAAGGGATAGCAATTACAGAAAAAGGCACCTGAAGTACAGGAGGACATGGAGCTAGATGTCAAAGAAGTGCCTCTAAACCCTGGGAATCCTGAAATCAAGGTGCTCGTGGGAACAAGCATCCCAGAAAATGTTGAGCATGAATTATTCCAGCTTCTCCAAGCCAGAACTTCAACTTTTGCCTGGAAGTATGAAGACATGACAGGTATCCCTAAACATGTAATTACTCATAAACTTGGTTTAGATCCTTCTTTCAGGCCTATACAGCAAAACTGGAGGAAGTTCGCTCCAGAGAAGAATATAATCATCTAGGAGGAAGTCGACAAGCTTCTCAAAACCAAGATGATAAGAGAAGTCAAATATCCAAGGTGGCTGGCAAATGTGGTGGTGGTCCAGAAGAAGAATGGAAAGTAGAGAGTTTGTGTCGATTACACGAACTTGAACAAAGCTTGTCCTAAGGATCCATTTCCACTCCCCCATATTGATGCTATGGTGGATGCCATGGCTGGTCACGAGATGCTCACCTTCATGGATGCTTCGGCAGGATTCCAACAAATTCAGATGGAACCATGCGATCAGGAGCATACGGCATTCATGACTCCAACAGGTATATATTGTTACACTGTTATGCCCTTCGGTTTAAGGAATGCAGGTGCCACCTACCAGAGGCTCGTCAATATGATGTTCAAAGAGCAACTGAGGGACACGATGGAAGTCTACATAGATGACATGGTGGTGAAATCCAAGAAAGCTGAAGATCACGTCAGAGATCTCCAAACTGCCTTCGATATCCTTGATCAGTATAACATGAAGCTCAACCCCTCCAAATGCCACTTTGGGGTGCGAGCTGGGAAATTGTTAGGATACATGGTTACCGAAAGAGGGATCGAAGCGAGCCCAGAGCAGATCAAGGCAATCCTAAATTTGAAGTCCCCATCAAACGTAAAAGAAGTACAAAGGTTGACAGGAAGAATCGCAGCACTCAACAGGTTCATTTCAAGATCCTTTGAAAAAAGTAAGGATTTTTATGATATCCTGAGGAAAAATCGGAAATTCAAGTGGACTGAGAAGCATGAAGAAGCCCTGGAGTTCCTGAAAGACTACCTGTCAGCAGACCCGTTGCTAATGAAGCCAGAAGATGGGGAGCCACTATATTTATATCTCGCTGTTTCCGGAAGCTCAATCAATGCAGTTCTGGTAAAAGACCATCAAGGTCAGCAGCATCCGGTATATTATGTAAGTAAAACTCTGCTAGACGCATAATCCATGTATTCTCACCTCGAAAAACTAATTCTAGCTCTTATAATGGCTTCCACTAAACTTAGACATTATTTTGAAACCCATACTATAATTGTGATGTCTAACTATCCTATCAAGGCAGTTCTCAGGAAGCCGGAAATGTCAGGAAGGATGGCTAAGTGAGCAGTCAAGCTGAGTGCCTATGACATCAAATATGAACCAAGAACAACAATCAAGTCCCAAGCATTAGCTGACTTTGTGGCGGATTTCAGCAGTGACATTGAACCAGAAGTTGAAAAGGAAGTCCAGCAGCTTGAGAAGCTCAAGGAAGACTGGATCCTCTATACTGACGGCTCCTCAAATGTCAGAGGAACAGGGCTGGGAATCCTGCTAAAATCGCCATAGGGGGACATAATACATCTATCCATATCCTGTGAATTCCAGGCTACCAACAATGAAGCTGAATACGAAGCTTTAATTGCTGGATTACAGCTAGCTAGGGATATGGGAATCCTGTCCATACAAGTATTTGTTGATTCTCTCTTATTAACTAACCAATTTAATGGCTCTTATGCAGTGAGAGGAGAAAATCTAATCAAATATCTTGAAATTGTTAAAAAATTGTCTCTATTTTTCGAAAATTTTAACATTTCGCAGGTACCAAGAGAGGTTAATGCAGAAGCCGACGCCTTGGCAATTATTAAGGGTATATTTTCAGGATGCTCGTAGGAAGCTCAGATAGCTCAGGAATCCTATTATCGTCTGGGAATCCCTTCTACTCAGGTATCCTAATTTATTTTATTTTGCTAACCCTCATATTTTCCATGTGTTTATTTGACCAGGTACCATCGGAGTCAACAACTACTTCCGAAACTTAAGCTCCAACTACGGCAGATCGTGGACCGAGTGAACGAAGAGGACCCATAACGGTCAAGTTAGTTGGACGATAGGATCCCGGGAATCCCGGAAAGTTTGTTATCATTGTATTTGTTATATAAATCGAGGATTCGATCAGTAGGACACACATTGAACACATTTCAGCTCACTTACGAACGCACAACATTGTATCACATAGTTCTGATCGATCAAACCTCCAACCCGTTGTAATTTTTCATTTGGTTATCAATAAAAGTGCTAGGTAGCAGGCTCTTCAGGCCGGCTCCCGAGGTCTTTTTGCTAGGATTCCTAGAGGCAACTCAAAGGATCCTGGATTTTTCCTTCGTTACATCCTTGTGTTCAACTTTACATTTCAAGCATATTGACAAGCACACTACCTCACATTCTAAGTTTGGAATACGAAATTCCTTTGTGAATTTTTTACCAAAATAATTATAATTGATAATACCGTGATTGCATCAGTAATATAGGGACATTTATACATATGTTGGCTAATTATGAATTGTATTTGTTTAGAATAATAATTTTCTGTGAGCATGATTGGCAGATTTAGTAATTCCGTATAAACGAGTCTCTGTGACCTCACAATCTAAATTTGTTGTGTGGATTGCCGATGCTAACTTTCCAAAAAAGTTAAGAATACCAACTACGGTGGGTAAATATGGTGGATTGGCGGATCCAGATGATCATGTTTTTGAATTGTATACGGCGGCATGATTAGAAGGGTGGTCAGAGGAAACTTGGTGTCATATGTTTGTACAAACATTCACGGGGTTGGCAAGGGTGTGGTTTGACGCTCTTCCATCGGGTGGTATATCGAGTTTTGAAGATTTGCGTGTTAAGTTTCTTCGACAATTTAATAGCAGAAAAGATGCATGAAGGACACGACATAAGTTCATAATATATGACGTAGGGATAATGAGACTATTGAAGATTTTGTTTCACGGTTCAATAAAGAGAGCATGCGAATTGTGGGCGCAGGGGATCAGTTGAGGATATCCGGTTTTGTCATGGGGTTCGCAACTCTCAGTTGGTGGAGAAACTACACGAAGATTTGCCTACGTCCATGGAATCGTTGATGGATAGGGTACATACATTTGTAAGGGGAAATAATGCTTGTAGTAATATGTTGGAAATTGAGAATCAGAAGTTTCAGGCGAAAGGCAATGTGGTTGTTCAGGCAGGTAAAGTTAGTGGGCCCATCTGTGGCAATCAAAGGAGTGGAACATGGAATCGGTGGAACGGAACAAATAACGAACGGGATAGTGTTGTGAGATTTCAGCAAAGGGGAAGTTATTTTAACAATGGTAGGCAGGGGAAATATGTTGAGTTAATAAAAACGCAAAGTGAGATATTAGCTACAGAGCAAGTAGACCTTCCGATCCCGGCGAGACAAACAATAGCTAGATTGAAAAAAGAACAAGGGACAAGAATCAATCCCAGGTCGCTCAAATGTGAGGGTGTGCGCCTTGCCAGCTAATCTAAAAAATCTTTGTATTAAATCTTGTAACAAAATGATAGGTATGAGACAATCAAATAAAAGATTTTAATAATCCCGGGTCCTGGCGGTCACCCACCCTGCCTTGCTTGGGGCTGGCGTTGGTCCGCCTCATTTTATAAGTTCAAAGCCAATATTTACTTATTTTTCTAAAATACATTACGACTTCATACCTTTTTATTGATTTCTGAGTGTATCATTTCGACATGGTTTTTTACTAACTACTCTATTTCCAGAATCGACCTGCAATATTTCATACGTCTCATTGTTAACACGAAATAAAACTTGACATGAAACTCCGGCCTAATCAACTACTTTATATTATATTCTTTTGAACGGCTAAATTTCACACCATATATACCACTCCTAAGTTTTAAACTTGTGTCTCCATTAAAAATGACATTGCCTCTTA
>JBCNJP010000019.1:40237609-40332609 GCA_039602395.1 Deinandra increscens subsp. villosa | reverse complement strand
TGAAATCATCTTTCATTTTAATAAAGCAATAACTTGGGTGCCATATGTCATTTTTCTAGGGTATCCACCTAAGCTTTGTCCACTTGTCAACACCTCGCTCAATTTCAAACTTTCTTTATTTAAGAATTCAAATTTTCCAAATTTAATATTTCAACTATATAAATCAAAAATTTAACATTACATTTAATTAAAACAAGATGCATACCCCCGCGCGTTGCGGCGGGTAGCTTCTATTTTTAAGTCTATTTTTCCATTGTATTATGTTATGAAGTTAGTTACTTTCATTCATGTAGTAGGTTTACATGGTTGTTTTAGCATACAATACCATACAAAAGAAGTGTTATGAGTTATGGATTTACATATTCTAATGCACTGGTTATCAAAAGGATTGCTGACTTGTCAAAAGAGTTACTTTCCAGAAGATTCTAATACTTTGGTTTTCAAAAGGGTTACTGGTTTCTCAAGAGAGTTACTGTCCAACACCTGCTAGTTTGCTATCATCTTCAGTTTCTTCTAAGTAGTGTCTTTGTCATCTGCATGTTTATTGAAATTGTTAGTATTTTTACATGACAATGCATTTTATTTTTCTTTATAGTTACCTGGGGAGTTCACTGTTTGCCAGCGGCTTGCTTGCGCGCTTCGCGGCGGGCCACCGTCATCTAACGTTTGTTTTCATTTGTAAACTGCAACAATTTATTTATAAGTTGTTCTTATGAAAAAACTATATGTGTTTTAAATTAACTCAAATTTATTATCATATCTTATAAGTTTTTCGCTTTCTATTAACATATATAGTACATATTTATAACCTATAAACATTTTAAGTAAACTTATAAACCAACCTCAAAACTTTGTAATTTGTATCTAAAGTAAACTTATAAATGAACATTAAAACCTTGTAATTTGTATCTAAAAGTTAACCAATTTTCATTGATGACTTTTATTTTACTAACTTGTTAATAGTAATGAACCAACATTATAAAAATAATACAAAGTAAAATAAGGCTTAGTTTATTTGTTAATTGTCATAGCGGTAACCACTCAGATCGTATACGGGACTCAAGTAAGGTAACGACAACAATTTGAACAAATTGTCGTTGGTAAAACCATTGGAGTAGTCTAAAACAATAAAGACAATAATCGTCATAGCCCTAAACCATAATCCATTTTTGGAATTCTGATTGGACCAAACGAAACAGATCAAATCCCCCTCACATCCAACAAATTGAACTGACTTCACACCCGTTGGTTTCAATATATGTGCGACAACATGTCAGATTCGTTATATCTGATTCTTAACGGTTATAAGAAATTAGCAAAACATAGGCTATCAACTATATACAAAATAAATCACTAGGACTTGTCCTAGTGGTTACCCCCTTGGCTCTTAGGGCTTTGGTTACTATGTGACCCAAGTTCTAATCCAAGGGGAGGCAGTTTTACCCCATGTTGTCCCAGGAGGGGGTTTCTGCCAGGAGAAAGCTTCAGGAGGGGGTGTCTTGGTTCTCACGGAGGTCCGAGTAATCGACCTTGGACATAGCCCCGCAAGGGTAGGTTTACACGTGAGACCAAAGTCGCCTGATCGATGCCGTTCCAAAAAAAAAACTATATACAAAATAGTTTTGAATACTTTTATATGCTTTAGCTTGTTTCGCTTAGTCCACATCCACTCAACCAAAACTCAAAATGCATAAAAACTACTACATATATGTCACACATTCCCAAAACAAACATTTCCCAATTTCGACACCACCAAATACTACAGAAAAATTAAAATGTATGGATCTTTAAACACATGCCTCTCTATTTATGTATTTAAGAAGCTTTTTAAAAATCATGAAACTGGGTATATCTCTTGCCGCAAAAGTTCACCACTATCCACCTTCCTTTATTCTCCCCAACGTCGCTGTTGTTGCTTCTTCTTCTTCAGGTCCGCTCTGCCGATTGCCGCCCGCCGCCCACCACGACACAGACACCTCTCTCGACTCTCGTTCTACATGGTGTTGGTAATTTTCCCTCACATCGAACTCTGTTCACCATCTTCTTCATTGCAACACCATGCTCGAATCGGATTTTCTAAAACTGTCATTAAAAGCATGTCAATATGGGTCTAGTTTGAGTCGTTTTTCTATTTTGGTCGCAACTATATGTTTAATTGCATGTTTCGGAATTTTTTGAAGAAGTTATGATGAAATGAAGGTCTCGTTTACATCGGAATATATAGATTTAAATTTTAGCCGTTGGAGAAAAGGGTACCTAATTTAACAGGCTAAAGCAACGGTGGAGGGAAAAATGGCTCTCTCATCTTGAAGCTCTTTGCACCTAGCAATCCTGATACGCACTGGTTTCGCCATTATTGTGGCTTGATTCTATGGTGTTGTTCGAGTATTATTAGCGGCTGTTGAGCTTCCTGGTGGAGGGTTTCTTCGGCTTTTGTTCTGGTTGTATTTTCCGGCTGTCTCTCCGTCTTCCTCCTGCTGTGTATCGATCCTGTGTTCTCTCTTGCGAGATTGAAAAGAGCATCGCTAGCGGTTCGGAGGATCGGTGTTGGCGTGCAACGGGTTTTGTTTGACCTATGAGGAACAGGGGTGACGAAGCGTCGTGGACGTCATTCTTTGTTTCCAATTTACCGTCGGGGGTCCTTGTTAAAGATCTCTGGAAGGAATTTGGAAGATTTGGTAATGTGGCAAACGTGTACATTCCTGGGAGGGTGGACAGAGCTGGTAGTCCTTTTGGCTTCGTGAAGTTCCGCAATGTTCAAGATAAGTTGGCGCTTGAAAGAAGACTAAATGGGATCAAAATGGACTTTCTCAAGATCTCGGTGAACTTACAGAAGTATGACAGAAGAGGAATTCCAGTGAACAAGTCAAAGGAGATGGGTAGGGGTCCTAAGACGACAAGTTGGAGCGGAGCCGGGTATGGTGGGCTGAAGGCGGATGGTCATGCTGGGGGGGGGGGGGCAAGATCTTTTGCTCAGGTCGCCGCCGGGGAAAAGGAAGTGGTTGTGCCGATCACTGCTACTCAGTCCAGTTTTTTGGATAAATGGTGTGGAAGGGCTCTGTTTGGGAGGGCTAAAAATCTCAATAGGCTCGGTCGGCTAAAAGAGTTGTTTGAGGAGCTGCCGATGTCTGGGTGGCACATCCGATGGCTTGGCGGGTTACAGGTGCTGGTTACTTTCGAATCAGAACATGACGCAGGTGATCTTTTGGGGGCGCAAGAGTTGTGGAGAATGTGGTTTTCTGAGTTACATATGTGGAGGGGACAATCATACTTACCGGAGCGTTTAGTGTGGATCAAAATCAAAGGGGTGCCTCCAGAGCTGTGGAGTCAGGAAACCTTTGACGCCATTGCCGGGTCGGTGGGGGTGGTTTGTAGTCCGTCGAACGCAACTTTGGAGGATGGTGATATGGAAGGTAGCACTGTTGGTATCACCATTAACAAGTTCGATAGTATTGATGTTCGGAGGACGGTGACTTGGGCCGGGAAAAAGTTCGTTTGTGTGGTGGGGGAGGTGGCTCTTGACTGGAAACCAGATTTCTTGGCGACGTCGGAGTTGTCGTAAATTTCAGGGAGATCATCGGAGGAAGGCAAGCAGTCGTCGGAATTCTCTGGGGAATGTTCTTCCTCGGGAACGACAAAAATGGAAGATAATTATGAGGTTTTGGCGGCTGAGGTTTCTCCCAAGGTATTGGAACCTTATCCATCTGTCAATGTGGGTCAGGCTATTGGTTCTGATGGGTGTGTGGGAAATATGGAGAATTCTGTTGCTGGTGATCAAGCTGGGTGAGCTGATGATTTGGGCCTTCGGAAAGAAAAAAGGGATAGACCTGGGTCACTGAGCCCATCTTTTTTGATGGATGGTGAGTGCCTAGGCCTGGGCCAAGGGGGGTCAAAGCCCAGTGTTTCTAAGGCTGCCTCACAAGTTTGGAGACCTCGTAAAATTAGATCAACGATGGAGAAGGGTCAGGAAGAGGAGATTGTCCCAGATACGCAACCTACTGATGTTCCTGTGCAACGGCCAATCGATACAGGGCCGACGGAAGTGATGGTTGGGATGGAGGTTGATAACACGCTGAAAATTGGAAGATCAATTGGTGTTGATTTGGGTGGTTTCGTGGATCAAGTGATTGGGGAGATTGTCATGGAGAAAAGTAATAACGGTGTTTGATGGATCTTTTGTCTTGCAACACTTGGGGATTAAAAGACGGGAAGAAGATTGAGTGGATGAGGCAGTCTCGTGTCGACAATAAGGTACATTTTCTTTGTCTTCAGGAAACCAAATGTGTTGCTCTTTGTGAGATTCCGATCCGGGGGCTGTGGGGTAATTCTGCGGTCGAGTTTCAAGGGGTAGATTCGAGTGATTTTTCTGGGGGTTTGGTTACCCTGTGGAATCCAGGGGTTTTTCGGCTGGAAAGGACTATTAAGGATAGGAATTTCCTGCTTACTTCGGGGAAATTGGCGGGGGATAGTGGGCATCTGAATCTAGTAAATGTGTATGCTCCTCAAGGGGGAGGAATAAAGAAGAGCTGTGGGCTAAATTCGAACGGTTGATGGCTGAGATGGAGGGTATGTGGTGTTTCATTGGTGATTTCAACGAGGTTCGTGAACCTGCTGATAGGAAGGACTCGGCTTTCAACAGAAGAGAAGCTGAGGCTTTCAACAGATTTATATCCGAGAACGATCTACTAGGAATACCGGATGGGTGGGTGTAGGTTTACCTATTCCTATGGTCATGGTAAAAAATTCAGTAAACTGGATCGTGTTTTGGTGTGTCCGGGGTTTTTTAACAGGTGGCCGACGGCCTCACTTTTGGCTCTACCTAGACTTTGGTCGGACCATAGTCCGCTGGTTTTCAAGACTTCTTCGGTGGATTTTGGGTCGTCTCCCTTCAAGTTTTTCTACTCGTGTTTAAAAAATACGGCTCTCGTCGAGATTATTCGGAGAGAGTTATGTCAACCGTTGGTTGTGGGTTTTCCGCCGGACAAGGGGCTGATGAAAAAATTAAGGAGAGTTAAAGGGATTATAAAAGATTGGTTGGCTAAAGAGAAGGTTTTGCGTGCGGGTGAGATTGGGGAACCGCGTGCTTATTGTGATCGGCTAGATGGGGAGAGTGAGCAGAGACTTCTTTCTGAGGTAGAAAAAGAGGAATGGGCTGTTAAAAAGACTAGGTTGGGGGGGGGGGGGGTTGATTGAAGACAAAATCTGTGATCTCAGGCAAAAGGCTCGGGTTAAATGGGCGATCGATGGGGATGACAATTCGGCTTACTTCCATGGCCTCGTTAATGCTTCAGTGGCTGGCAATCGCATTGGAGGCCTGTGGATTAATGGAGTGTGGGTGGAAGATCCTAGATTAATTAAAGAAGAAGCAAAAAGGTTTTTCTCCAATTTATTTTCTGGTTGTAGGGCTAGGAGACCCAACCTGGTCTGTCAGGGCATCAAGTCCATTTCTACGGATCAATGCGATTTTCTCGTCCATCCTTTTACTAAGGATGAAATCAAGTCGGCTATATGGGAGTGTGATGGAGATAAAGCCCCCGGCCCCGATGGGTTTAACCTTGGCTTCTTTAAATTTTTCTGGAAGGAGCTTGAAAATGATATCGGGTGCGTCTTTGATTACTTTTACAGCAATGCTACTATTTCTCATGGATGCGCGTCTTCGTTCATCCATTTGATTCCCAAATCGGAAAATGCAACGGACATTAGTAACTTTAGACCGATTAGTTTGGTGGGTAGTATATCTAAAATCATCTCTAAAGTTCTCGCGGGTAGATTGAAGAAGGTTTTGGGGGGTATCATTTCGGAGACTCAGTTGGGTTTTGTGGTGGGTCGAAATATTGTTGACGGTCCTTTAATGATAAATGAGGTGGCCTCGTGGTGGAAATCGACAAAGAAGAAGGGTATGTTGTTCAAGATTGACTTTCGAAAGGCTTATGATTCGGTGGATTGGAGTTTCATTGACTCCATCCTTGGTCAAATGGGTTTCCCGGACTTGTGGAGACGGTGGGTGAATGGTGTTTTGTCTTCGGCTAGGGCCTCGGTCCTTGTCAATGGGTCCCCGACGGATGAGTTCAATTGCTTTAGGGGAGTTCGTCAGGGGGATCCGCTTTCCCCATATCTTTTTGTTATTGCCATGGAGGCTTTGGATTGGATGTTGTGTAAGGCTAGAGATAGGGGGATCTTCAAAGGGGTGGTGCTTCCTAGAGGTGGGCCGATTCTAAGTCATATTTTCTATGCCGATGATGTCATGATTATGGGGGATTAGTGTGATGACAATGCCTTCAACTTGGTAAGGATTCTTCGATGCTTTTATTTGGTCTCGGGTCTTAAAGTGAACTTCTCCAAATGTTCTCTTTATGGTGTTAACGTGGGCGATGTTGATCGGTCACGGATGGCTCAACTGCTAGGATGTCCCGATAATAGGCTTCCTTTCGATTACTTGGGTTTGAAGGTGGGGGCGAATATGAACCGGGTGGTGTGTTGGGAGAACCTTATTAAGGTGGTTAGGAAGAGACTTTCGAGGTGGAAAGCTAGGATGTTGTCTTTCGGTGGTCGTCTTACGCTTGTGAAAAGTGTTCTTGATAGTCTCCCAACTTAGATGTTTTCGTTATATAAAGCCCCAAAAGCGGTGGTGGAGGAGATTGACAAGATTAGATTTCATTTTCTTTGGGGTGGGTCCGATGATAAGAACAAAATTCATTGGGTTAAAAAAGAAGATGTTTGCAAGGATAAGAAGGTTGGGGGATTGGGTCTTGTGAAATTGGATGATTTCAATCTTAGTCTCTTAAGTAAGTGGCTTTGGAGATTGAAAACCGAAGAAGATAGTCTTTGGGTGAAGGTGATTACTTCTCTTCACAAGGTGGAAGGTCGACCCGGCTTATTTCCGTGTAAACTTGGGATAACGGGGGTGTGGAAGAACATTATCATGGCTGTCAAATCTATGAAGGACAAAGGGGTGGATTTGGAAAGGTTAATAAATTGGTACAATGGGGGCTGGGTTTGGGGTGGCGCTGGGACCGATTCTACCCCTTTTAGTGCCAAAGATGTTCGTGTTCGATTCTCCGAGGCGTCAGGAAAGCAGCGTTCTGCTTTTGTGTGGTGCAATCTTGTGCCAACGAAAGTTAACTGTTTTTTGTGGAAGGTGAATAAAGACCGCATCGCTACGGCGGTGGCTTTGGGCCGGAGAGGTGTTCCTATTGGTATGTCTTCGTGCAGATTCTGCAACCATGGAGAAGAATCGATGGGACACTTGATGGAGGACTGCCCTGTGGCTGTGGCAACTTGGAACTGGGTGGCGGATTGGTTCTCCATTCCGAGGGGCGCTGGGGTATGCCTGGCCGACCGCCTGTCGTGGCACAGGTCTTCGCATGTGGCTAAGGACAAGAAGCTGTTACTTCTTGCGGTGATATATACGACTATTTGGTGTATTTGGAAAGAGAGGAACCGGGTTGTTTTCCAAAATTACTGTCCCTCGTTGGATAGGCTTATATGTAATGTCAAAAGTCTCGTTGGTTTGTGGTGTAATAATAGGAGTAGGAAAACAATAGATTGGTCTCGGATGTGTTTGATGTAGTGATGGTGTCGTGTTTCCTTGCTTTTGCAGCTTCTTGCTACGGCTTGGTTGTTTTTGTTGGTTGGTGAATAAATTTTGATGTTCAAAAAAAAAAAAAATCATTGGATTCAAAGCCAATTTCGGGGGAGAAACAGGTTCTGTTTCATGTTTCAAGCCGGTTTAATTAATGATAGTAAAAATCCTAAGCGGTCCAAACCAATAAGGTCGGTTTCAAACCGGTTCAACTAAAATTTTATAATAATAAATACATAAAATTCTAACGTTAGTGATGCTAATGGAAATTTGATGATAGTTTTGCGAGCTTGATTGTCCATGAACAAGCATTGTAAGATGAATAAATTATCTTCATCAAGTTGTCCTACTTTTCTTACTTCCAGAATTAATATATGATAATGGAGGAAATGTATTAGACCCAGTAAAAGTTCGAAGTTTACATGGGCTTTAACACAAGAGGTTTCATTAGACATTATGCTTTGTATAAATTGCTTGCAAAATTGAGCTCTGAACCTATGTAATTCTCCGAAACTAGGTCATGTGACCATCAATTAAAATGGTCAATAGATTTATCTCCTTGAACTCTTTAAGATGTTTCTGAAGACATTAGATAAGAAGTATTTGGGTGTTGATAGATTGAAAGTTTTTTCTGAGGTTTCATTAGTTTTAAGAGTTAGCCTATTAGCTCTTTCTTCTTTTTTAGCACCTTTCTTACCCATTTTAGATTCACTAAATGCCTAATGTTGTGTATAGAAAAATATTAAGAAGTTAAGATCTCATTTAGTTGTGGAAAATGTCTTTTAGTTTCATTTCTAACTTTTTTAGAAAATGAAAGAGTTTTTCCATCTCTTGAAAACACATATTAAGTTTTTTAAGACATGTTCAAAATTGAAAAATAGAGTTTCCATTTTCCACATTAGAAAGCTAAAAGTAGAAAATTTTAAAAACAATAAAATGTATATTTTTTTTAATGCCTTTTGCTGTTAAAAAAAATGTATTTTTCTAAATCTAATTTAAAATTTTGAAAACAGTGTTTTTTATTTTCTTAAAAAAACTTTTCTAAAAAGTTATAATTTGATCAAGTTTTCTGTTTTCCGTATTTTCTTAAAAGACATGAGATGTTTTGCATAACTAAATGCGCTCTACAAATTTTAAATATAACAAGTCAAAAGGAATACGTAAATAATTACATAGGTCGCAACAATGTTTTAAAAACCGGTTCAACCGGTCCAGTTTAACCGGTTCAACCGCCAACCGGTGCTCATACCGGTTTTTTAATCCCCGGTTTTTTGGACATAACCGAACCGTTTCGAACCGGACGGTTTTCCGGTTCAACCAGTCCGGTTGAACCGGTTTTTTGACTTTTTTTTTTAATTTTATTGTTATTTTTTATTATTTTTTAATGTTTAAAACTTATATTTTATTGTGAAATACCTATTTGGTATTATTTTTAAGTGGATTATAATTGTATTTTAACTATTTTTGTTGGGGTGTACAAAGATAATAATACTTTTATAAAAATTTTTATATAAATCCTCTAACCGGTTCAACCGGCCGGTCTAACCGATCCGACCGGTCAAACCGTTCCCAGAAGATTTTTCAATTTAACTAAAAAACCGGTTTTTAAAATGTAACATCCCAAATTCTTACTAAATGAATTCCCGATAACGTCCAATCAGTGTAAACAAATAACTCTAGTGGCCCCAAATATTAGTAGAAATTATGTTTATGTGAAACTATGGGGTATATTGTGTAACATAATATTATGGTTAAAATGAAAAGAAAGGTTAGATTTTAAGGGGCTAGAAATGTAATTTGCTAATAGTTGAATAAACAAAAGGGAAAAAGAAGAGGGGGAGGTCGTATGAACGACCTGGACTTCGATCCCCACTCTTCTTCTTCATCCTTCTCCAAAATTCTGCAATTCCAAGGCTAAAGGCTGCGATTTTGGCTAAGAACTAGGAATTGGTAGTGGGATTCATCCTCTAATTCCATCCTTGCAACAAGTAAGTGAAACCCCCATGAGTTGCATGTGTAGGTCACGGAATTTAGGGCCCTAAATCTGCAATTTGTTGTTGTTTTGTGAATTCTATGGTGTTAGGAACCTTATATGTTGCCTAAATTTCTAATTTGATTAACAATTGGTGAATTAGTCACCAATTTCTTATACTTGAACCTTCATGTTAAATGACCACATATGAAAGTTGTGAACTTGCTTCTATTGCTTGATTTCTTGTATGAATATGGTGTCATATGATGAATTGATGATGGGTTGGTGATGGATTTCACCAACACTATGTTAAATAGCTAATTGGGAGGTTCAAGGGATTGGGTTATGAGTGTGCATACATGCATGCACACAAGGTGTTTGATATAATGCCTAAAAGAAACTAAATGTTGGTATAGTAATCAAATTATTAAACTTTGAGCTAAAATGATCTTGGGGAACTATATGTTCACAAATTGACCCATCTTGATGAAATTATGATCATTAGCTATCATGGTTAGAGTATGCCTTGAGTGAAATTGTGATGTTGATGAAACCATGAAGCTAGATGTAAATTTGATGAATATGCTTGATTTCCATCTATGTGTAATTGTATATGCGTAGCATGGAAATCATACTAATGAAATATGGTATATATGCTATGATGATAAAGGTCCTAATATTGTTAGTGACCCATTAGGTGATCAAGTTGATCAAGGTACAACCAAGGTGTTGGGAAAGTGGAAACTCAAGCTCACGAGGTAACATTGTTTATGTTACAAGTAGTAGATATATAAATGTGTAATTACATACGAATAGTATAAAACATGAATTATAATAAGGGGCGATGAATGGTTCTAGGAACCATGAAGCTCAATAGCCAAGAGGTTCTCCAATGACTAAATTTGACCATAAGTAAGATTCGAAGGAATCATAAAGCGCATAACAAGTTACCATGGACGGAAATGGGTTTAAAGAGCCTATGCCATGTAACAAGATAAGAAGGATCATAAATGGTTTGTAGAACCATAGATCTTAAACGCTTAGGTGTGGTCAAATGAAGCATTGTAAGATCCAAAGGCAAGGACCCGTCTTAACGGGTCAAATGAGAAAATTGGGTCATTTGGATATTAATTACATTGGTTATGTAATCCAATGACAAGTAGGATGATAAGAATGTAATTGTTTGACTTGTGTCTAAAAACTCAAGTAAAATGGTTAATATAAGAAACTGAATGGGAAATAGAATTGTATACCCAAACCAGGGTGCATACAATCATACTCATGCCAATGACTGATAATTGTGATTATAGCTGCATAATATACGTTGCGGATAAGTTATGGATGGTAATCTTTGGGATTGCCACAAGAAAATTCCCTAACGGGTCAAACGGGTTGAACGAACCCGTAAATGCATTGTACGAATTCGATTCGGCTAAGGTATGTTTATATGATTAAAATCATGTTTAAAAAGTGTTTTGTGATGATAGGATGATTTGAAAAATGATGGAAAACCGGTTGGTGAAATCTGGTTGAAAACAAGGGAAAGAAAGCCAAAAATTTGGCTAAGTATGGAACTGGCCGAAAATAGCCAATATTCTGTCAAAAATGGTCCAGGGCGTACCGCCCAGAAATTATTCATTCTGGGCGTACCGCCCCAGAGTGAAAAATCAAATTTTATTGTTTTTCTTCATTATTTGATATTGTAATAAATGGTTATGCAATGGAAGCTCACTATTGAAAGTGAGTATGTTGCAGGTAAAGGGAAAACCTAGTGGGATGCTCATCAAAGACTACGAAGAACCGATCACAGCGAGAACGAACGACCCATCTTGTATTATGGTGAGAAGAACTTATATATAAGTCAAGATCATATTTGGATGTCAAACTCAATATTGGTATATATTTGTAAATGTGAAACTGCAATAATGGTGTTTTATGATTGTTAAATCATAGGCTTTGTACAAAAATTTCTGGGACCGAATTTTTATAAAGTAATGACTTTGTTTGGCATCAAATTGTATACGGGTGTTACAATTTGGTATCAGAGTCATGGTTTGAGAGAATTAAGTACTCGGGGAGTACTTAAACTCAAACCTTGAGCTCAGGGGAACGGGAAAAGTGATCGGTTCAAGCTTGATGAAGTGTCCGGGTAAGGTACATAACCATAAAATTGATTATTGATAATTGTGTTTGAATGGAATAATAACTCCTATATGCCGGTAAAGGCAGATTTATTAGCTATCACTCGGGGAAACGCATGGGGAGGTGTTTTCACACCTGAACCGGGAAGTGCGTGAGTGAAGTGTCCCATGTAGAAACGGGGTAATGCTAAGGCTAGAAACCTCGTATAAACCTGTGGAAAATTATTGGCCATGACCAATAAAACTAGAAAACCTTGCCATGGGCAAGGGAATTTGAAATTGATAAGTACTTTTGAATCCTACTATATTAGGATCATGTTATTGTCTTGTAAGAACCATATAATTGCTAAGCATGATACAACGGGTGAGAAAAAGGTTCTAGGGAGCCTCCACCGTGTATCATGTGGTATTTGATCATAAATGGTTCATCGGAACCATAGGTCATAAATGAGATGAATATTTCTCAAAGTAAGAAGATAGCATTGCGACATGTAATTATGCAATGTTGTATCTTGAATAGAAATTTGTTAATGTAACAAGATAGCATTGTGACATATATTTAGGCAATGTTATAACTTGAAACGCGTGGACATTTATGTTCATGTGGGGTAACCTTGCTATAGGTAAGGAAAACCCTAAAAGTGGTCAAATGTGACATGTTGATTTTGCAGGAAAATTTTACCCAAGCAAGTGGATGGATGATGTCACATACGACCCCAAAATGCATTGGGCTAGGACTCGAATGCATAATGGGCATGTTCTAAGGTACAACCAGGTAGGACTACCCAACCTGGGTTACACTTTGATAAATAGTAATACATACAAATGTGTCTAAATCAAATCAAATAAAGAGGGTGGACCCAGGAGGTCATAAATCAGAATTTGAAAGGAATGGGAAATTGGTGAAGAACGACTCTGTAGGAGCCGTGAAACCAATATAATAAATGGAAATTGGTGAAGAACGACTCTGTAGGAGCCGTGAAGCCAATATAATGAAATGGAAATTGGTGAAGAACGACTCTGTGAGAGCCGTGAAACCAATGTAATGAATGTAGTAATTGGTGAAGAACGACTCTGTAGGAGCCGTGAAGCCAATATAATGAAATGGAAATTGGTGAAGAACGACTCTGTAGGAGCCGTGAAGCCAATATAATGAAATGGAAATTGGTGAAGAACGACTCTGTGAGAGCCGTGAAACCAATGTAATGAATGTAGTAATTGGTGAAAAACGACTATGTAGGAGCCGTGAAACCAACATGACGAATGTGGTAATTGGTGAAGAACAACCCAAGAGGGGGTCGTGAAACCAATAAATTGAAACAATGTTACCCTTGGGACATCTTTGGATGTACAAAGGTTAATCCTTATATGGAATGGTCATAAACGAAAGATTAACGAATAACCATGGAACCAATGAGTCAAAATGGTCATATGTTTTAATCGACAAAACCGTTAAGACGGTTGAATCATGTTTATAATGTGATTGACTTTAAAGTGACTCGGGACAAACCCAAGTATAGAATTGATTAAAAATATGAAATGTAAAATGTAATATGGAGAAACGGGTTATTGCATATGCTAGAAAACCCGTAACCCTATGAAATGACTAGACGTTTAACAAAAGGTAAGAAGTAACCTTGTTAAACGCAGTAAAACTGTTTATTCCCGCGTAAGTTTTGTATAACTAATAGGGAATTGAAGCTATTAGGTGGGTGATCGACCCAACTTCTTGGGTGAGACCTACAAGCATAGATGATTGTGAAGTAGGGAGGACGCTGGAAGCGACCGTCCCCGAAGATGCACAGAGGATTGCTATGCAAGTAAGTATCCTCAAAATTTTCCAAATAAATGTTGGAATGTAATATGAACAAGTAATTGTTCGTAAGAATCATAACTACATGCTAAAATGTTATGTGGACGATTAATGGTTAGTAATAACCATTTCGATATGTTAAATTGTTTAGAAATGATCCTTATGGATCATAATGCTGATTATTTGTCGATTGCTAGCTAAATGGTTCAAAAGAACCATAGCAACACAAAAATATGTTAATATGCCAACGTGTCAAATGAACAATAAATGGATCATAGGAACCATAACCACAGATTAATGGGTAATCGGATGATAAACAATTCATAGGAATTATGACAATAGTGATAAGGCAAGACGGACTAAGTCTTGCTAAACGTCATATTGATATGAAATAACTAAATGACTCTTAGGAGCCATGGCTTGATTAAAACGTGTATACTGATGTGCAAATGAATTAAAGGAATCATAATTGAGGTGATAAGTATTAAAGGCTAGTATACAAGCCAAGAATGGGTCAAATGATGACACGTCGAAATGTAATCCTGAAAAGGGTTAAAGGATGGTATAAATGGCTTTTAGAGTCATAAGAACCATCTAATAAAAATGTACTACATTATTGAAGGTAAAATGTAAACGGCAAGTGATATGCTAAACACTTGCAAATATTGTTATACTGCTAAATATGTGTAGGTACACTGAGACTGTGCAAGGACACAACTAGCAGGAAAGATGTGAGACGAGATTCCTACTAGGATTATCGTCAAGGTAATATCAGCAAGAAAGCTATATACGTAGATTATGAGGACACAAAGGTTGCGAACGAAAACCGGGTAGTAATGGTTAAAGCTCATGAGGTAACATCTATGCTATGTTACACACTATATATATGACTCATAGATGCCATAGAAATGTAAAAAGAATTAAATGGCTAGAAGAACAATAAACTTGTCTAATGGGGCAAGTAGCGAAGATAAACATATATATGAACCCTAATAATTAGAGTTAAGCTCTAAATAATTGATGATGAAACAAAACAAGATTTCATTGAGTCATCGTTGCTGTGAAATGTTGAATCTTGTAGGAAAAACGTTAATCGATACCAACTGGTTCAAAGGGACCATAAACATGAGTAAGTAAGTCATTGAATTGATAAATGGGTTCATAAGAACCATAGTTATCTATAAATGTAGTTGTTAATTAAATGTTCCATAGGAACCATAATCAAGTTAAATGAATGATAAACGTTGGCTAAATGGTTCATAGGAACCATGGCAACGTGAAAAATGGTCGATTGTTACATGTTAGCTTGATGGTTCATAGAAACCATAGCATAGTTAAATTGTAAAATAAATGAGTTAAATGGTTTGGAAGGAATCATGTTAATTTAAATAAGGGAGGTTGACTATAAATGGTTCAATGGAGCCATAAAATAGTCGAAGTACGGCAACATGGAGGAAAACGGTTAGGAAAACCATTACCATGTGTCATGAGTTAACATATCATAAATGGTTCGTAGGAATCATAGATCAATATGGGAAAACGGGTCGAAATAGATAGATGGTCCGTAGGAACCATGCTAGAATGCAAAAGTGTTGCCTAATAATTTATATGACTAGTTGAAACCCAAGCTAATGGGTCAAATAGGTTAAACGGGTCTAAGAAGCCACAAATGTGAAATTTCCTATATTGTAGGACTACACAGCGAAACAAAACAAGTAAATGGTTTGAAATATCATGATATATGAAATCATGAGGTGTGACTATAAATGGTTCATAGGACCCATAAATAGTCAAGAATTTGGTAACAATGGATGGAAATGGGGTATAGGACCCATCATCATGTACCAAAGGTTAAATGGCCATAAATGGTTCGTGGGAAACATGGATCAATATTAGTCAAATTGTTATACCAAACACATAAGATTGTGGTAATCTAAAATATGAAACTCATGATAGTGGGTTAAATGGGTTGGATGACTCTAAAGGGTCAAAATGGTATGTTATTTGTTGAAGTGTTATATGAGCACTTCAAGGTTGAATACATGAGCCATAAATGATATGGTCATGATAAGGGCACGCTTAAAGGTAGCCCAAAATAGACGAAAGTCCTATGTGGACGAAAGGCGGAGACCCATTGGGTTTAAAAAGGGAGATATGGTGTTGTTAAAAGTATCTCCATGGGAGGGCCTTATCCGCTTTCGAAAGCGGGGTAAGATAAGCCCCAGGTATATGGGACCGTTTAAAATTTTAGCACGAGTGGGTAATATGGCCTACCAGTTGGAACTACCCGAAGAGTTGAGTGGACAAAAAGCTCAACTAAGTGGAAATGCCTATAGCGATTCTGATCGCAAGGTGAAACAGCTACGAAATAAAGAAGAAAACCAAGTGTTGGTTCATTGGGAGCGTAGAAAAAGGCTCCGACTTGACGTGGGAAGTTGAAGTGGGTGTGCAACACTACTACCCTCAATTATTCGGTATGCAAATCGTTTCGGGGACGAAACCCCTTTAAGGGGGGTGGAGTTGTAACATCCCAAATTCTTACTAAATGAATTCCCGATAACGTCCAATCAGTGTAAACAAATAACTCTAGTGGCCCCAAATATTAGTAGAAATTATGTTTATGTGAAACTATGGGGTATATTGTGTAACATAATATCATGGTTAAAATGAAAAGAAAGGTTAGATTTTAAGGGGCTAGAAATGTAATTTGCTAATAGTTGAATAAACAAAAGGGAAAAAGAAGAGGGGGAGGTCGTATGAACGACCTGGACTTCGATCCCCACTCTTCTTCTTCATCCTTCTCCAAAATTCTGCAATTCCAAGGCTAAAGGCTGCGATTTTGGCTAAGAACTAGGAATTGGTAGTGGGATTCATCCTCTAATTCCATCCTTGCAACAAGTAAGTGAAACCCCCATGAGTTGCATGTGTAGGTCACGGAATTTAGGGCCCTAAATCTGCAATTTGTTGTTGTTTTGTGAATTCTATGGTGTTAGGAACCTTATATGTTGCCTAAATTTCTAATTTGATTAACAATTGGTGAAGTAGTCACCAATTTCTTATACTTGAACCTTCATGTTAAATGACCACATATGAAAGTTGTGAACTTGCTTCTATTGCTTGATTTATTGTATGAATATGGTGTCATATGATGAATTGATGATGGGTTGGTGATGGATTTCACCAACACTATGTTAAATAGCTAATTGGGAGGTTCAAGGGATTGGGTTATGAGTGTGCATACATGCATGCACACAAGGTGTTTGATATAATGCCTAAAAGAAACAAAATGTTGGTATAGTAATCAAATTATTAAACTTTGAGCTAAAATGATCTTGGGGAACTATATGTTCACAAATTGACCCATCTTGATGAAATTATGATCATTAGCTATCATGGTTAGAGTATGCCTTGAGTGAAATTGTGATGTTGATGAAACCATGAAGCTAGATGTAAATTTGATGAATATGCTTGATTTCCATCTATGTGTAATTGTATATGCGTAGCATGGAAATCATACTAATGAAATATGGTATATATGCTATGATGATAAAGGTCCTAATATTGTTAGTGACCCATTAGGTGATCAAGTTGATCAAGGTACAACCAAGGTGTTGGGGAAGTGGAAACTCAAGCTCACGAGGTAACATTGTTTATGTTACAAGTAGTAGATATATAAATGTGTAATTACATACGAATAGTATAAAACATGAATTATAATAAGGGGCGATGAATGGTTCTAGGAACCATGAAGCTCAATAGCCAAGAGGTTCTCCAATGACTAAATTTGACCATAAGTAAGATTCGAAGGAATCATAAAGCGCATAACAAGTTACCATGGACGGAAATGGGTTTAAAGAGCCCATGCCATGTAACAAGATAAGAAGGATCATAAATGGTTTGTAGAACCATAGATCTTAAACGCTTAGGTGTGGTCAAATGAAGCATTGTAAGATCCAAAGGCAAGGACCCGTCTTAACGGGTCAAATGAGAAAATTGGGTCATTTGGATATTAATTACATTGGTTATGTAATCCAATGACAAGTAGGATGATAAGAATGTAATTGTTTGACTTGTGTCTAAAAACTCAAGTAAAATGGTTAATGTAAGAAACTGAATGGGAAATAGAATTGTATACCCAAACCAGGGTGCATACAATCATACTCATGCCAATGACTGATAATTGTGATTATAGTTGCATAATATACGTTGCGGATAAGTTATGGATGGTAATCTTTGGGATTGCCACAAGAAAATTCCCTAACGGGTCAAACGGGTTGAACGAACCCGTAAATGCATTGTACGAATTCGATTCGGCTAAGGTATGTTTATATGATTAAAATCATGTTTAAAAAGTGTTTTGTGATGATAGGATGATTTGAAAAATGATGGAAAACCGGTTGGTGAAATCTGTTTGAAAACAAGGGAAAGAAAGCCAAAAATTTGGCTAAGTATGGAACTGGCCGAAAATAGCCAATATTCTGTCAAAAATGGTCCAGGGCGTACCGCCCAGAAATTATTCATTCTGGGCGTACCGCCCCAGAGTGAAAAATCAAATTTTATTGTTTTTCTTCATTATTTGATATTGTAATAAATGGTTATGCAATGGAAGCTCACTATTGAAAGTGAGTATGTTGCAGGTAAAGGGAAAACCTAGTGGGATGCTCATCAAAGACTACGAAGAACCGATCACAGCGAGAACGAACGACCCATCTTGTATTATGGTGAGAAGAACTTATATATAAGTCAAGATCACATTTGGATGTCAAACTCAATATTGGTATATATTTGTAAATGTGAAACTGCAATAATGGTGTTTTATGATTGTTAAATCATAGGCTTTGTACAAAAATTTCTGGGACCGAATTTTTATAAAGTAATGACTTTGTTTGGCATCAAATTGTATACGGGTGTTACATAAAACATTGGGTCGCAGTAAACAAAAACTAAAGAAAAAAAAATGAAATTCATAGGTCTGTGTGCTACTCAACAACACATGCGGATCATAAAATAATAAATTTGGTTGGACCAAAAACTTGGTATTTATGGGATTCAATTTATTGTTATCCGATTATAATACAACATTTATTTTAATAAGGAAAATTGGATTTTAATAATTCAAGTTATTACCAATTGGCCAATATTAATCCCAATTTCAAAATTGGCCTACATTAATCCCAATTATTAAGGTGTTGGATTTCATTGGGCTCCCGTTAAGTTTTCCTTAACTCCGTTGGATTTCATTGCCACGTCAGCAAAAAACTAACGGAGTTAAGGAAAACTTAACGGGGGTCCAATGAAATCCAACACCTTAATAATTGGGATTAATGTAGGCCAATTTTGAAATTGGGATTAATATTGGCCGATTGGTAATAACTTGGATTATTAAAATCCAATTTTCCTTTTAATAATATATAATATATTATCTAATTATATACGATTAAAGTTTATATTGTTTTTAGGTAATATGTTCAATTAGTATAATCACTGTTATATTGGCAAAGATGTATATTCAAATTTGAAGACATTAGATTTTAGTCTCACTTTAAACATGAAGCTGAAAATAGATTTTAGTCTCACTTTAAACATAAAGCTAAAAATATATAGTAGTTGAGTTTCTTATATATAAGTTTTTTTTTTTTGAATAGTAACTTATTATTAAAAGCCTAAGTGAGAAGCTAAGGCAAAATGGTAAAAAAGAATTCACATTTTAGACATCAAACTACACACATAAACCATAGCTAACAAAGTCTTCCCAAACAAGCTCAGTAATTTTGGCTTTATACTTCAACCATATGAAAGCATCCATTTTAATGGCCGTCAAAATGTTCCCAGGATGTGTATTCCTTCCTTCGAATTCTTTGATGTTTCTTGCTTTCCACACATTCCATAATCCCGCTGTCACTATTACAGATAGGCAGTATTTCGTTTTCATCGAGTTACCCATAGTGCTTGCCCAGGATAACAATTGCTCAACTGATCCTCAATCTTGCACCAACAGCCTGCACCAAGTTGAGACCAGATCCCATGTTTTTAAGCCATTTTGCACTGCAGCAACGCATGTGGGGCAAATTCTTCACTAATGGAGCACCAGGAACACATTTGGCTCTGCATATCAATCCCTCGCTTCATCAGTTCGAGTTTGACGGGTATCCAGTTTAGAGCTGCCTTCCATGTAAGCTTTAGTTCAAGCCTAATAAGCTTGTTTAGATTCTACTTGATTTATGATTGTAATGAATGATCTAGTTTAGAAGACTAAAAATTTAGAACGATCCAATTATGAATTATGAATGGAGTGAAAATTTTGTGCCACTTATTTCTTATTGTGCAATGATTGTTTCTAGCGTCTAGTTTGTGTGTTTTCTATAAAATCAAAATCGTTGTATTAAAACAAAAATTGATGTTAAAGTTTTGTGTTGATATGACAAAGGAAAATAGATAAAGTTGAGCACACGTATAAACAATAATAAGGGATTAGTTGAGCTTAATCCCTTTCTTGATTTGACCACTCTAATCCACGTTAACAAACATATAAATATCATTATCTTTTCATCAAAAATAAAAATAAAAATACAAACGTAAGATATGTCTTCATTCTTTATCCAACCAATTAATACAATTTTCAAGGCCACATGGTATTTTCAATGTCCTATGATATATACGATAATGACAAAAACATTGATGATAACGAGTCGAACATGTTTAAATCATTTATTATGTCAAAGACTAGAAGTTTCAAAGTTTTTGTCTCCAAGTAATCTACTACTTTAATAAGTAAAGATTCTTTTGGCCACGTGTCTTCTTCTCATTCATTCCACACTAAGAATTCCCGCCATGGCGCCATTCCTCTCTACCCACGGTACGCTTCCTCCTTTCTACTCACAATCCTTTCGCCTACTCTACCCCTAACCCTAAATTCCAATGGACAGTTTCAGAATTGAATGCCATCTTCAATTTTATCTCTGGCGACTCCTTCAATCCATCTCCAAAATTACATAAAGCCTGTGGATGTTGGACCGTATTCTATTTTGAGCTAGCTTGGCCTAAACCCTAATCGCAAATTGATTCTCAACCCGTTCCTATCGCTCCTTCATCTGCCTGATTGCAATTTTTTAAGAACCACAAATCAGACATTTCAAGACTTCAGATTCAAGCTTCTTTTTTTCATTCTTTGATGAAGAACACAAAGAATTCGATTGCCAAAAATCTAATACCGACAATAACATCAATTCAATCGATTACTGACCAAGTTAGTTCTTATGTTATTGAGGATTTGGATTGGATTAACATGAAGATCAAATAAAAAATCAGGTTTGAATTCTTTTTTCTTTTCCGATAGTTTACACCCTTTGGGATTGCTTGCTAACCAAGGCGGTAGAGGAAAGCCCAAGGCTACAAACACTGTTGCAAGATCTTCCAAAGCCGGTTCTTAGTTCCCCTTCAAAAGAATAACCATATTCCTCATGGTCAGAATTACTCAGAAGGTATGCATAATGTGTTAGTGCCGAGGCCCCGTTTACCTTTTAGTTGTTCTCTAATATCCTGCTGCTAAGGTACCTTTAATTTTATCATCTAATATTCGATTTACTACGCGACGTTGATGTATGATTATGTAGGTTTGATTATATTTGTAACTGACTTTTTGTTCGATTGATCACAATTGACATAATTCATATAGTTAGTTGACTGTGATATATGCCTAATTTTCATGTCCACAAGTGAAGACTCGAAATGAGGTGTTTAGTTGTTTGTTATCTATATTGGTATTCCAAGATAAACATCTTAACATATCAACTGTTGTGCTGGATGTTTGATGTGATGTGGTAATTTTTTTAGATTTAGCCGGTTAAGCTCATACGAAATGGCACAATATTGCAAAAGTTTGATTTTGAAGCAACATTTTAGTTTTTAAATAGAAAGTAAAGCTCTCTTAGTTTATAGCATATGCGGTTAAAGTTTTGATTCTCTGCAACAAATTGGATTGGCCAATTAAATGTTCAGAGGATTCAAAGCTAATGTTTAAATTTCAATACCAAGTTTTCACTATTTTGTAGGTTATGGTGGTTGCCTATGTGCAGTAACAACTCAAACCGGGTTTGGGTAAGAACGAGTTTTGAAAAGGGTCTTTCTATGATATGGTCAACCATAATTTCTGAGCTGGAAAAGAAGAATCGAAAGAAGAAATTTAAACAATCCATTCATCTCCTAAAATTGCATTGTTAAAATCTTCATTGGTGTCCGCTGGCCTCTATCTTGCAGCTTCAACCGGATCTGCCTTTGTATTCTATGCGCACTTCTACCTAAGGTCAGTTCAATCTCTTTTTTTTTCGATTTTATTTGTTCTTCCAAGTCAAAATTCTTCTTTTGTTTTTGTTTATGTTTAAAGCACAGTTCTCTTTTCAACTTCACTGTTAAGATATATTATAGAGATCATTGAATTTGTTCATATATGAAACTGTGAAATTGGTTTTGGTTTTAGTTAAAAGGTCAGCCATTTATCTTTGTTAGTTAGGATTACTCTTTATTCATGCTTATCAATTTAGGTCATTAGTGTGTTGAATAATGGAGTTAATCTTGTGATTATTTAATAGTTAGGGGTTAACTAGTATAATTGTATTAGGTAGAATTATTTTATTTAGTTTCCTAATTTGTGTCTAATTAGGTTTCTTGTTTTCCAAGGTTAGAAGTATTATAAATAGGGATCATAGAGGTAGGGTTTTTGGACCTTCAACTTTTATTATTAATCAACGTATTTTTTTGTTAAATCCATTATTTGATTATGTTGAAGAGGGCCTGATTTCCAACAATTGGTATCAGAGCGAGAGATCGAAGGGACAGAGAAGAGCCGGAGTAGCAATTGATTTGCGGGTTTGTTTTGGTGTCGTGATCAACGGGGTGTTATTCAACGGCGACCAAGAACAAACAGGAGCGGAATCGGATTGCAACGGGCGGCGCAAAAAAACACGGGTTTTTCTTCGGGTGATTGACATCAACCGAAAGAGAGTTCTTGTTCGATCACAGAAAAGACGGTGCGCTTAAACGGTAAGCTATCGGTTTAGGCTGCGGTTTACGATTGAAAAGGGCAAGTAAATCACAAGTCAAAAGAAAGACGGAGTAAGTTTGGTTCGGTTGTTCTTTCTTGTGGATCGAGATTTTTTTTGATCATAATCTTGCTTGTTAAAATTCACAAATTGGATTGGAAGCGAACGGAAAAAGTTGAAGGCTTTTTGGTTTAACATTGTGTCGCAAATATAAAAAAGAAATAATACGGAATTGATTCTTGAGTCGGTGAAATTGAAGAAGAGCAGAAGCGCGGGGTGTCGGTTTCAAATTGGATAATTTCTTTTGTGACGGTTAGTGTCGCAAAGGTACGGAAGTTTAATTTGTGTCGTAAACGAAGGGAAGGGAGCATATTTTTCTGTTTTACGTGTGTTAGATTCGGAAGAGTAGGCGGGTGCAACGGGGTTTGTTGATCACGACGGCAGCAGGAGGTTGTAGTGATCAAGTTTGTGTGATCAACAACAGCAGGACCGTAGTGATCAAGGAGCAATGGTTGCAGTGCTAGATTGGATCAATTGCAGACTTCAAAGGTGGTGAAGTAGCGGACTTGATCGGGGTCGAAGAAATAAGATGTTGAGCTATTTTTGGTTAATTGTTCAGGTGTTTGGACAAGACTTTGATGTGAATATCTCAAAGGAGTTAGAGAACAGAGGGTGCGGTTTTGTGTTGGTTGCAACAAATGTGTTGATGCAAAGTGAACACATGAGACCGTGCATTAAGGTGGAAGAACTTCGGGTTTTACTCGGTATTCAAGACCTTGGAGGAACATTACAAGATTAAGGGGGTGATTAATGGAGTTAATCTTGTGATTATTTAATAGTTAGGGGTTAACTAGTATAATTGTATTAGGTAGAATTATTTTATTTAGTTTCCTAATTTGTGTCTAATTAGGTTTCTTGTTTTCCAAGGTTAGAAGTATTATAAATAGGGATCATAGAGGTAGGGTTTTTGGACCTTCAACTTTTATTATTAATCAACGTATTTTTTTGTTAAATCCATTATTTGATTATGTTGAAGAGGGCCTGATTTCCAACATTGAAAAGACCATCAAAACAACTTATAATACAAATCCCATCAGAGATAAACTCTTACCCTAATCCCATTTTATTATGATTGTCTCATTGATCCAATCATTAATTATAATCAAGAATTTATCGTAGGATTATTACTAACATATTTATCAAATAATTTTTCACAAAACTGTACATAAATCATTAGTGAAGATGAATTCCATTTGGAAAATGGTTATACTGGTTTTGGAGTGCCATACTTAAATTTTTACTCTTAGAAAGTAATGTTATTGATAGGAACGTAGGCTTTCCCCTACACATAAATATGTTTCATGTCTTCCTTTTTAGTAGCTATAATATGTTTGTAGAACATAGGCTTCAAGTAATGGTGATTACAATGTATCTTTGATTTTCATGACAACTTGGAGCACAAATTAGTACATGTGTTGTTTAATCTGATTACAAAATTAAAGCATTAAAACATTTAGAATGAGCAAACATCTAAGGGTGAACTTAAGGTATTTGCACATCCACTAAATGCCATAAAACGCGACAAGTAACAACATTGTTGAATGATTTTTGTAGTAACTTTTAGAAGTTGAATAGATCTTATAATAACTTATTATATTTTGATGATATGTTCGTCATTTGATATGAAGATAAAATAAATGAGGTATTTGCCTTGACAGATTGGTTTAGACATGCTTTTAGGCATAATCTATTCATCAATATTAAAGTAATAACGTGGAATATGACAATTATATAATTTACGGACAATAATTCATGTATTACTGTCCTTTTCATTAAGAAACCAAAGGTGATGTTTTATTTTGTCGAGAATGTTGAAAAGTTTGGGTTGTTTGTGTAATTCCAAACAAAGTATGAGGACTGGAATTGTAAATGTTTAATTAACCGTTAATGTTTGTTAGGATTAGGGTATAAGAAGCTGTAATCGTTGTTTAGTTTTATTGATGATCAATAACAAATTTCCAGTTCCTTTTGTGTGTTTTCTCTCAATCTCTCGAATTGTATCACGAATTTTTCTTCATTTGGTATCAGAGCTGAAGGTAGCTCCGATTCCGCTCGGTTCTCTTCAAAAATTTCCGATCACGATTGTTCCTATAATCGAGAAGGGGATCTCTGATCCTCTATTGAGTCAGTACAATTCATCGCTTTCTTGTGTCGTCCCCTCGAAGATCTTCACCCAGGCGTACGACTTCCCCTGAAATTCGTCAATCCATGACAGAAATTGGTGGAAATCGCCAACCGATTAGGGAAAACTATACCACAATCCCGCTACAGTGTCCATTGCTGACCCAAACTAATTACTCGATTTGGGCGGTAAAATTGAAAGCAATTTTCAATGTACATGGATTGTGGGAAGTAATAGAGCCACAGGAAGGAGCCGAAATCGATACGAAGAAAAACAATGCAGCTATTGCATATTTGTTTCAAGCGCTGCCTGAGGATTTAATAATTCACACTACAACAAATACTGGCATTTGCGACGACAGCAATAGCGACGACATTTTTCGTCGCAACTGAGTTGGAATTAGCGACGACATATCGTCGCAAATGACTTTTCTGAATTTTTTTTATAGTTGATGGATTTAGCGACGACTTGTCGTCGCAAATGAGGTGAGCGGGAAATGAAAAGTGTGGGCGCCAATAGGAAAACTTTAACGACGACATGTCGTCGCAAAACGAGCAGCAAATAAAATAAAAAAATATATTTAGCGACGACTTGTCGTCGCAAAAAGTGTAATGAGGTTTGCGGCGACATGTCGTCGCAAAAAACTGCAATTAAAATAAGAAGAATACATTTAGCGACGACATGTCATCGCTAAAAGGGTATTAATAGTTGCGACGACATGTCGTCGCAAAATAAAAAAAACCCTAACTTACTAACCCAGATCGGGCCGTCTCTTTTCATTCCATAAAACAAAAAAAACCCACAGGTTGCGACCTCTCCCACCTCCGATCGACGCCTCCACAGCGACGCGACGTCCCGCCTCCGCTCCCACCTCCACAGCGACGCGACGTCACCGCCTCCGCCTCCGTCCGCTGTCCGTCCCTCTTCTCCGACCATCGCCACCGCGTGCCCGTCTTCTCCCACCATCGCCACCGCGCCACCGCCCCACCGCCAGGTATGTCTCCTTCCAAAGTTCGACGTTCTTCTAGGGTTAGGTATTCGTAGTATTGTGCAAGACGGGTCTGGCCTTGTTTGTTGACCATCAAGATGAATTTGATCCCCATTTTTGTCAATTCATTTCTCAGTGTTGTGTTGGATCTGGAAATATTTGCTGTTTAATAATGACTAGCAAAAGATGAGATTCTCATACAGTTAGCAAAATAATGACTAGCTGTAGGTTTTAACTAATTTTCATTAGCAACTATTGCAAGATATAATTTAATTTTTATTAGTAAGTGTTGTGTGCATATTTTTATGTAGTGATTGTGAATCTTTGATATAGAAAGTACAATGATAAGAAGAAGTCAAGAAACTCAAATACATGTCACACTTTAGTAACAAATCTAGAATTAAGCCCTTTATACTCCGTTCCCGAAGACAAGAAGAGGGAAAAGAAAGAAAGCCAAGAGTTTCACATGTATCTGCCTTTATGTTATACTCTGTTTGTGTGTGTATATAAGTTGCCTTTAGGTACCTTTAATTTCTCAATATTCTGCGCCACTGAATTATTATTCATTATGAATACAACTCATAAGTCATAAAATGTTTGGATTTGCTACTTTATGTTTAGCTCATAAGTCATAAAACATTGTGCAAGTATATTAGGGAGTGTGTGCTTGTTTGTGCTTGTTTGTTCCATGCTAGTAGAAGCAATTAAAACTGAATTTCATGCTAGTACATTCTGATTAGGATAGAAAACACTAGCTAGAGTTTGTTTATATTTAGCAATCTAATTTTTTATAATAAAACAGCAATGACAATTGATAAGAGCTGGACTAAGTTGCGAAACCGGACTTCTAAGGATTTTATAACGGGTCTTCACAACTTTATCAATATTGCGAGGAACCATGTTAACAGTGAAGGAAAAGCGTGTTGCCCGTGTAAAAGGTGTGTCAATCGTAACAGAGAGGATATGGATACGATAATTGCCCACGTACAACAATATGGGTTTCTACAAGCGTATGTGACATGGGTACATCACGGTGAAAGATATGCTAATGAGGCGGAAGTAGCAGCTATTTATAGTAAAAAGCCACGGATTGAAGAAGAAATTGGTGAAATGTTTGATGTATATGATGATCTTAGAGAAGAGCTAATTACGAATGTAGATGAAGATGGAACCGGTTTAGACCCAGAATTCGATGCATTGTTTGACGAGCTCAAAACCCAAATATACCCCAGTTGTACTTGGATGTCATCTTTAAACTTTGTAGCAAAAATGATGCACATGAAGGCCGCTAACAAATGGACGAATATTTGTAATATGCTTTACAACTTAATTTATATATATTTTTATCTAATTTGTTCTTTTTTGTAGGATATGTTTGATATTGCAAGCTGGCAAAAAGCTCCTGGAACTCACTGGCCTAGAGTGCAAGCGAGCATAGACACTATATGCTCGAACCGCTATAGGGATAAAAAATATAAACTAAAACTGCATTATGAAAATGCCGGCGGTTCTAAAGAGGGTAGCAAAGCTTATGATTCTTGTCCGAAGGGTTATGATGAAACTAAGTGGCGTAGCCTGATCGACAACCTGTTTAAGGACGAGAAGTATGTCAAGCGTTCAAGTGTGAACAAGGCCAACAGAGCAAAGCAACTATTTCCGAGCTTGCAAGGGTCGAAATCCATTTCGAGTCAACGCTATGATCAGGTAAAAAAGTAGTTAGTATTATTAGTAACATTTTTTTTTAAATTTATTTAGTTTAGAATTTAATATTATTCTTTTATCTTGTTTTACAGATCCAAAAAGCTGGTAAATTTAGTTATGTTGAAACTTGGGCCAAAAATCATTCACGAAAAGGGGTCTTTGTGAACAAACATGCTGCGGAAACTTATGTAAGGAAAAACATTCACTTTTGATGTTTTTAATTATGTGAAATCGGCTTTAATATATCTTTGTTTTTCTAATGTAGGAGAAAATCGATCAAGCCAGAACCGACTTGCAATGTGAGCGCGGAACTGAAGATGTAGATGAACTTGAGATCCTAGGACGTGGATTGGGTGAACGAAGTGGGTATATCCTCGGAGTTGGAAGAAAATTGAAACATGCTTCTCCAATCTTGGCAACCTCAAGTTATATGCCGGAACCACAAACCTCAAAGAAAAAGTATGAGGAGTTGGAAGAAAGGTCGCGCCGACAAGAAGAAGAAATGGAAAGAATGCGCCAAGAGATGGCGGAAATGCGTGCACTTTTTCTCCGAGGGCATAGTGGAGGCGAATCAAGCACACCTAATGGATCAAACACGAATCCAAGTTCACAAAATGATGACCATGAAGACGAAGATGAGTAGTTGGTTTATTGTCATTTGATCGGTTTGTTTCGGACAAGAATTTATGACTATAACGTTGTTGTCTTTATTTTTATGACATTTTGAATGGTTTAAGTTGTTATGGAAACTTTAGATTAAGATTTGTTTGATTTTGTTGAATTGGAAAATCTGGACAGGTGAAACAGGCAGCTTCGGCTGGGATAACAGCAAAAAACAGCAAGCTGCTGTAGAAAATCGGTCACTTTTAGCGACGACAAGTCGTCGCTAATAGTGACCAGAACAAAATAGACCGGTCACTTTTAGCGACGACATGTCGTCGCTAAAAGTGACTATTTTATTTTTATAGATAACATTTAGCGACGACATGTCGTCGCTAAAAGTGACTATTTTATTTTTTATAGATAACATTAGCGACGACATGTCGTCGCCAATAGTGAAAAAAAGCGACGACATGTCGTCGTAACAAAGGTGAACAAAAAAAATTATAGCAGCTTTGTAGGGACGAGGTGTCGTCGCTACTGCTAGAGTTTTAGCGACGAACTTTTTTGCGACGACAAAAAAGAGCAACAACGACAAGGCAACAGTGACGAGAAATTTGCGACGACATGTCGTCGCAAAATAGTTTAGCGACGACATGTCGTCGCTAATACTACCCCTTTTGTCGTCCCTAAAAGTCAAGTTTGTTGTAGTGTCAGGTTGCCAATCTAGACTCGGCGAAGAAAATTTGGGATTCTATCAAAACAAGGTATATTGGAGAAGATAGGGTCAAGAAAGCTCGGCTACAAACACTCAAGACGGAGTATAACCAGTTGAAGATGAAGGATAGTGAGACTGTTGATGATTTCGCAGCAAAATTAGGGGCAATAGCTACAAGATCTGCAAATTTGGGGGAACCAATTGATGACCCAACCCTGGTAAAGAAATTCTTGGAATCAGTACCAGAGAATTTTGTGCATATTGTGGCATCAATGGAGCAGTTTATGGACCTGGATACAATGCCTTTCCAAGAGGCTGTTGGGAGATTAAAGGCATATGAGGAGAGAACAGGTAAGACCAAGAAAATTGAAACTGGAAAAGAAGACCAACTCTTGATGACTTACACAGATTGGCAGTCAAGATATAAAGAGTCTAAGTTCAAGAATAAGAAGTGGAACAAGGGTGGTAAATTCTCGGATGATAAGTCTTCTAAAGGGAAAAAGGAAGAAGGTGCAAAGAATGACAGTAGCAGCAAGAAACAATCATTTCAAACTAAGAAGGATAAGACAAAGATAAAGTGTTTCAAATGTGACAAGTTCGGGCACTATGCAAGTGAATGTGCTAAGCTGCAATCAAAGGATACTGAAGTTCATTTGTGTCAGTTTGAGGATGTTGAACCAGCCTTATTGATGATAGCCCAAGATTCTGACCAGAAGGAGATGGTGTACCTTAATGAGATGAAGGTTGTGCCATCAAGATTCATCCCAGAGAATGGAGGGAAGGATGTTTGGTACCTAGACAATGGTGCCTCTAACCATATGACTGGTAATCCTTCTCATTTTTCTACTTTGGATAAGAATATTGTAGGAAATGTTTCTTTTGGTGATGGTTCCAAGGTTAGGGTAGAAGGGAAAGGTTCCATTATCTTAGAAGGTAGTAATAAGGAACAAAGACTGCTAAATAATGTGTATTATATCCCCAGTCTTAAGAGTAGTATCCTAAGTTTAGGACAGGCCACTGAGAGTGGTTGTGAGGTTAAGATGAAAGGGGATAAACTGTGGTTATTTGAGAGTACTGGCAGTTTGTTAATGAAGGTTGATAGGTCACCAAACAGGTTGTATAAGGTGAATCTTAGGACTGGAACACCAATGTGCTTTATGGCTAACCTAGAGGAACCAGGGTGGCTTTGGCATGGCAGATTAGGCCATTTGAATTTTCAGGCACTAGAAGGGCTGACTAGAAAGGAGTTAGTCATAGGAGTCCCTAAGATAAAACACATTTCTCAAGTATGTGAGGCATGTTTGGTAGGTAAACATGCTAGACATCCTTTTCCTGCAACTACTACCTATAGAGCTAGTAGACCATTAGAGCTAGTCTCAGTTGACTTGTGTGGACCCATAACCCCTGCAACTAAAGCTGGGAATAGATATTTTCTTTTAATAGTGGATGATTGTTCTAGATATATGTGGGTTTTTATGCTGCAGTCTAAAAGTGAGGCTTTTTCTGTTTTTAGTAAGTTTAAAACATGCATAGAGGCAAAGTTAGGATGTAGAATAAAGGCCCTAAGATCTGATAGAGGAGGGGAGTTCACATCTCAGGAGTTCAACTCTTATTGCATTGAAAATGGAATTGAGAGACTCTTGACAGCTCCTTATTCTCCTCAACAAAATGGGACTGTTGAAAGGAGAAATAGGTCTATTTTAAACATGACAAGAAGCATGATGAAAGCAACAGGGTTACCTAAGGATTTATGGGCAGAAGGAGTTAGGCATGCTGTTTATTTGCTAAATAGGTTATCCACAAGAGCCTTAGTTAACACTACTCCTTATCAGGTTATCAAAAATAAGAAGCCAGACTTGAGTCACCTGAGGGTCTTTGGGTGTATTGGGCATGTAAAAACTATGCAGGTTGGCTTAAGGAAATTGGATGATAGGAGTAGAGCTATGGTATATTTAGGAGTGGAAGAAGGTACTAAAGCAAATAGGATGTATGATGTGGAAGCAGGCAGAATAGTGGTGAGTAGGGATGTAGTTTTTGAGGAAAATAGAAGTTGGAATTGGGAGTTAGGTGTAGTGAAGGATAAGGAGGTTGCTGCATCTAGTTCCTCAAATCCACCTGAATGGCAAGATTTTCAGGTTGATGTTGGTATTTTACCTACTGCTCAGGAAGAACCTGGTGTAGAGGAGATGGGTATGCCTCAACATCTAGAATCTGAAAATGAAGAAGGTGATCAGATAGGAACTCAGGAGGATACTGAGGTTCTGCAAGAAGAGGGTCAGCCTAGAAGAATGACTAGGAAGTCTAATTTGCCATCTGAGTTTAGAGATTATGTGTTAGATAATAGGCTAAGACAAGGGAGTGCTAGACAAGAGGAACTTGAGTTGGTTGAGTTGCTTTTAGCACAAGAAGAAGAGCCTATAACTTTTAGGAATGCTGTTAAGTGTGAGAAATGGAAGACAGCTATGAAGGAGGAAATTCAGTCGATTGAAAAGAATAGAACTTGGGTCTTGCAGGACTTGCCTAGTGGTGTTAAGCCTATTGGGTTGAAATGGGTTTATAAAATTAAAAGAGATGAAAAAGGGAATATAACTAAGTATAAAGCTAGATTAGTAGCAAAGGGTTATGTTCAACAATTTGGTGTTGATTATGAGGAGGTTTTTGCCCCTGTGGCAAGAATAGAAACTATAAGGGTAATTTTGTCTTTTGCTGCAAGGTTGAATTGGCAGGTTTTTCATTTAGATGTTAAGTCAGCATTCCTGCATGGAGAATTGAAAGAGGTGGTTTATGTACAGCAACCTGAGGGGTATGTGAAGAAGGGTTGTGAGGATAAGGTGTACAAACTAGAAAAGGCGTTGTATGGGCTTAAACAGGCTCCTAGAGCTTGGAATGTAAAGCTTAACTCTGTTCTTAAAGGACTAGGATTTACTAGGTGTCTACATGAACAAGCTGTATATCATAGAGTTAGGGACAACTCTAGTTTAATTCTGTGTGTTTATGTAGATGATTTGCTGGTAACAGGGAGTAATGAGGAGGAAGTAAAACTGTTTAAGAAAGAGATGCAAAGTCAGTTTGAAATGACTGATTTGGGTGTGCTTAGTTACTATCTAGGATTAGAAGTGAGTCAGGATAAGGAAGGAATAGTGCTTAAGCAATCTTCTTATGCATCTAAGGTAGTTAAGCTGGCAGGTTTAGAAGAGGCAAATGAGGTTAAGATTCCAATGGAACCAGGACTTAGGTTGCAGAAAGGAGAGGGAGGTGAGGTTGTGGATGCAACACATTATAGAAAGCTAGTGGGTTCACTGAGATACTTAACACAGACCAGACCTGATATATGTTTTAGTGTTGGTTACTTGAGTAGATTCATGCAAGAACCTAGAGTTGCTCATTTGAAAGCAGTTAAGCATTTAATTAGGTATGTTAAAGGGACCTTAGATGTTTGGAATGGAAAAAAAAAACGTGACAAAACACCTTTTGTCACGGTTTTTTTCCGTGGCCAAAGGTGAATTTTGACGTAGTGTTATGGTTTGAGGTACATGTCTGGTTATAAAGAAGGCTTGATTGGTTATTCAGATAGCAGTCACTCAATGGATGCTGAAGATGGTAAGAGTACTTCAGGTAACATCTTTTTCTTAAATGGGTCAGCTGTATCTTGGTATTCATCAAAGCAGAGAATTGTAGCATTATCAAGTTGTGAGGCTGAATTTATGGCTGCAACATCAGCAGCTTGTCAAGCTATTTGGTTGAATGGTCTGATAGCAGAAATTACAGGAAAGGAACAAGGTTCTGTGCAGTTGATGGTAGATAATAAGTCAGCAATATCTCTTATGAAGAACCCAGTTTTTCATGGAAGGTCCAAGCACATTAATTTGAGGTTTCATTTTATTAGAGAAAGCATAGAAAAGGGTCAAATTTCAGTTGACTTCATAAGGAGTGAGGAACAAAGAGCTGATATACTTACTAAAGCACTACCAAGAGCAAGATTTGAAGTATTAAGAGAGCTGATAGGAGTGCAGCAGTTTGGTTGAAGTATATGATGTTCTATATAACTACTTCACTGATTTCATAAGAATGGGATTACAAACACATTAGTGTTATCAAGTCCATTGGACCTCTGTTACACAATGATGATTGTTATGTCATTGTTTGGAATTAGGGGGGAGTTTGTTGAAAAGTTTGGGTTGTTTGTGTAATTCCAAACAAAGTATGAGGACTGGAATTGTAAATGTTTAATTAGCCGTTAATGTTTGTTAGGATTAGGGTATAAGAAGCTGTAATCGTTGTTTAGTTTTATTGATGATCAATAACAAATTTCCAGTTCTTTTTGTGTGTTTTCTCTCAATCTCTCGAATTGTATCACGAATTTTTCTTCAGAGAACAGTGCACATTTATATGGGCTAAGGTTCCATCCATGTTGCTTAATCCTAACTCTGAGTTAGTTAGCATTACCCTTCATTCACTCTTATGTTTTTAAGTAAGAAAACTAACACAACTTCAATGCAATCATAATTAGAGTTTGTTCAGATCAAATCTCATCATCCTTTGACTTCTCATGATGAACTTTGAACTTAGGTATATTTTTAGACGATTTTATAACATAGTCTAGATGAATCTTTTTTACTTGAAAATTTTATGGAGCTTTTTACCAAAATGGAGTTGGTGGAAATAGTTTTGACCAAAATGGTGTTCTCTAAAAAAATATTTACTAAAATGGAATTGGTAAATAGTTTTTAGAAAACACCATTTTAGTAAGCACTTCCTACACCAACCCCATTCCGATAAAAAGTTTAGAAAATGGCCTCAGTTTTAAGTCATTGTTTACCAAACAGTTTGATTTTTATGTTTTCATAATAACATGATAGAGTTAAACAAAACAAATGAATATAAACCATTAACCATGAACTTCATATATATATGATTAATGGCTTTTAGATTTATTGTGTTTCAACTTATGTTTCTTTTTTTTTTATATATAGTTTCTTATAACTCTCACGGTGAGACCCGTTTATATAATTTGAAATGTTACAGAAACTAATTTTCCCCATTTTTTTATTTTATTTTTGAAATAGGTGGTTGGATCATTTACTCTTGAAGAAACTACCCCAATCTCAAGTTTAAAAGCGAGCATGGCACTATGCAACCTTCAAATGAAAAAGAATCTATACAGTCAGTTGCGCATGGCTCAGTGAAACGAAGCTTACACCGTTGAAGCGTCATCGACTCGATCGACATAGAAGCCTCGCGCGGAGAACATGGTGGAGCACCCTGCTTATGGAAATAAAGGCCCGGCTCATCTTCCCACTCCAAAAAAGGAGATAGGTTTTGCGACTCTTTAATAAAACAATAAATTTTGCCTTTGATGTCGTCTTTTTGTTATGTTGGTATTGGGTTCTCCCATGCCACAAATGAACTAATTTGGGCTCCTTTTCGACTTTTGAGGTTTCCTTTATGCCATCTTTGCTACGTCTTGACAATATGCATACGTGCTTTTCGAACTCCGACTTACGCTTAAATCATAGTGCACCCATATACCATTTCATGGTATCTATGTAGGGGTCTTTGAAAACTTTGTTACAAGTTGATAAATTGTGTTAATTGTAGACAAGGAAGGTAATATTACAAATACAACATCTAACGTGGTATACAAGTAAGTGTTAAGGGATTTGTAATTTTACATGTTCACAAGAATAATAAGAAAAATCTGCATGTTCATCTAATCTATTTATATCAATACTTAGTTACATCCATATCATGTTAGAAATAAATATTCACAAAAATATGTTGTACTCATAGCATAAACTCAAAAAACAAGTCTACTACAAGCGTTCTAACGATATTTACCTATCAGTACTTCACTAAATACGCCCCGTATACCCCACGGGTAACAAACCTAGTAACAAATAATAACTTAAAATCAATTATATAACTATTTTCAAATGAAACGACTTAATTTAACTCGTAAGATCCAGATTCTTTTTAAATTATACTCGAGCTTAAACCGGATAAAAATATAGTGTAAATATATAAATATTAAAGATGAAAGTCTGTTTGCCGTCAAAAATATAAAATTGATTATACCTATTTATTTCAGAGAAGATACAAATATAAAATCATGATATCTTGTCCGTTATAGATTTTGGGCACCATGTCATTTGTCATTATGTCACCAATTTATCAGTGACTTATTTGGTTGCGAGCACCTATCATTCAATAAACTATAATCACAAAATAAAGAGAATAAGTTTTATATTTACTTTATTAAAGTACGATAATTTATTTCGTTTATCTATTTATATATATATATAGATAGTCTCAATTAATTAATTTTAATTTTTTTATTCCTAACGATACCCTCACTATCGGTCAAAATTTCATCAAGGATGATCTATATACTCATCCATTTTATTATCGAAATGTTTCGATAATAGGAAGACGGGGATGATTTTCAATTTTCAAATCGGATCATGTGACAAGATACCAAGGTCAATTCGGTATCTACACCGTATAGGTTAACCGAGTATCAATGTATAATAATAGTATATATAAATTCTTAAAATAAAAAGCATATTGCATAAAATAAAATAAGGATATTGAATTATGTTATATATATTTTATAGATCCGGATAGATCTTGATGTAGTGGCCACGTACTATTTTTAATACTCCAATAAGTAGATATAGATGGCCTATCCGGTGACATGTACGTATACGATTTATAATTTATGGGATGCTACTATTTTTTTATTAGATATATTAAATAAAAACCAATATAATTAATATAAAGATATGAAACTTATAGTGAAACAATATTTCTTAATAAAAAACAGTTACGAAGACTAAATGAAATTACCAAAAATACAAGTATTCGTCAAGGTTGGATATGTAGGTGTTTACAAATTGTTACACTAGATCCGGATCCGTCTCCGGTTGAAAATTATAGTGGGTTCTTGACGACACAGTAAATATCATCGATAACTATTTTTCGTCAGTTAAAAGATTGATAACTGATTACGTGAATATGACATATTGTTAAACATTCGTCTATTATAATCATATTGTGTAATCTAATGTAAATGTGTATTGTGCTTCTAATTTTTGGAAGGATGTATTTCCCCGTATAGACAATCGAAGTATAGCCCAATGAGTTTTACGACATCAAAAGCTCATTCCACATAGTTTATCATCAGTTGGGGTATATCTTGAAGGAGTTCAAGTGATAACACAGATTTTGGAAAGTTCAATTCGATTAACATAACTGAGTGGCTAATAAATAAGCCTTACAAACTGAGAAATAACAACTTCCTAATAACTAGGACAAACAAGACTAAATCAATAACAGAAACAAAAGACTCGGTGCATAATAAGACTACGTGTGCATGAGGGCATGAATCCCACGTACACTTATTTGAACCCGGTTCAAAACAGGTTTGACCCGTTTATTCCAATAATCTCCTCCCCTAAACTGGATACGAGCTATTCTTCCAGTTTATCTTCAATGATCCCCATCTTGCTCCTGAATCTTTCAAATGCCTCTAGCCTCATCGGTTTAGTCATCACATCAGCAACTTGAACCTCGGATTTGCAGAATAACAATTTCACCCTTCCATCATTTACTAGCTCCCTTAGAAAGTGAAAACGAACATCAATGTGCTTAGTTTTATCCTGCATTACTGGGTTAACAGACAACTTGATAGAAGAGCTGTTGTCGCACCAAATGATCATGGCATCTTCATAACCTTTTCCCAAATCACCTAGCAACCCTTTTAACCAAATACAATGACATGCACAAATGGTTGCTGCAACATATTCAGCTTCAGTAGAGGAGAGTGTGACTGATCTCTGCTTCTTGGACCTCCAACATATAGCTGTTCCATTTAGTAAGAATACATATCCAGAGGTGCATTTTCTGTCTTCGATATCCCTTGCATAGTCACTGTCAGTGAAGACTTGCAAGTTCAGACTTTCATTCTTCCCACCTCTTTTGAAGAATAGCCCAAGTGCGTAGGTACCTTTCAAGTATCTTAGGATCCTCTTTGCAGCCAACAAATGTTCCTTTCTTGGGTTAGCCATAAATCTTGTCATCAAGCTAACAGAATACATCAAATCAGGTCTGGTTACAGTTAAGTACATTAAACTGCCCACCAACCTCATATATTCAGTGGCATTGACTTCTTCACCTACTCCAGCTTTGGTCAAGATAGATCCGGGCACAATAGGATTCTTGACAGCATTTGCTTCCCACATTTTAAATCTCATGAGCACCTCTTTTGCATATTGCTGTTGACAGATGTGGATACCCCTTTTGTTTTGCACCACTTCTACTCCAAGGAAGAATCTCATCCTTCCCATATCAGTCATTTCAAACTCCTTTTTCATTGCCTTCTTAAAAGCCTCACACACAGCCACATTGTTGCTCACATAAATTAAATCATCAACATAAAGACTTACAATTAGTATGTCAGCTCCAAGTCTCTTGATGAATAGGGTGTGATCATATAAACTCTTCCTGAATCCTTCTTTGAGAAAATAGCCTTCAATTCTGGTGTACCAGGGTCTGGGAGCCTGTTTCAAGCCATAAAGAGCTCTATTCAGCTTGTATACCTTCTCTTCTGCTCCTTCCTTTATGAAGCCTTGTGGTTGCTCAATGTATACCAATTCTTTCAGTTTCCCATGCAAGAATGCACTCTTCACATCTAGTTGGAATACAACCCAATTGTAGTGAGATGCTATAGCTAAAATGGTTCGAATTGTATCCCATTTTGCCACTGGTGCAAATACTTCGGTGTAATCAACTCCATATTTCTGAGAATACCCTTTCACCACCAACCTTGCCTTGTACTTATCTACCTTTCCTTGAGCATTTAGTTTTGTTTTAAACAACCATTTTACTCCAATTGGTTTAACTCCAGCTGGTTTGCTTACCAATTCCCAAGTATGGTTTCTTTCAATTGCATCAATCTCACACCTCATAGCATCGACCCATTTCTTGTCTTTTGCAGCTTCATCATAAGTGCTTGGATCTTCCAGAGCACTATACATAGCAAACCCAACATAATCTTCCTCATCTTCTGAATCTTCTCCTCCCATATGATAATCCAACATCCAGGCAGGTGTCTTTCTGGGCCTGGTTGAGGATTCAGCATGATTGCTGGTGTTAACATGGCTTTGAGCACTAACTTGGGCTGGGGATTCAGGTTGCTCAGCATGTTGTTCTTCTGTAGGTGCTTCATTATTTTGAGCAACTGGAGCATTAACTTCTGCAGCAGCATCTTCTTCTTCTTCTATCACCAGTTCTCCTTCCTTCTGATTATTATTATTCCAATCCCATAGGCTATCTTCATCGAAAACTATGTCTCTGCTTACAATCACCTTCTCCTGGACAGGATCATATAGCCTATAGGCCTTGGATTCAGAGCTAATTCCCAGCAGTATACACTTATGGCTTCTATTATCCAGCTTTGTTCTCATTTGAACTGGCACATGTACATGAGCAATGGAGCCAAACACTTTGAAGTCTGCTACATTTGGTTTAGTACCTGACCACATCTCCTCTGGTACTTTGTTATCTAGACTCCTGCTGATGCACCTATTTAATACATGACATGCCCACTTTGTAGCCTCAGCCCAGAATTCCCTTGGCATCTTCTTTTCTGCTAAACTACACCTCACCATATTCATTAGAGTTCTATTTCTTCGCTCTGCCACTCCATTTTGTTGTGGGGTGTTGGCTGCTGTTAACTGCCTCTTTATGCCTTGTTCTTCACAATACTTGTTGAATGCAGCAGAAGTGAATTCACCACCTCTGTCACTCCTCAAGCATTGTATGCTGCTCTTAGTCTCCTTCTCTACAACAGCCTTGAATTTCTTGAAGGTTTCAAATGCTTCACTTTTCTGTGACAGAAAATAAACCCAAGTTTTCCTTGTAAAGTCATCTATGAAAACAAGAACATATGACTTACCACTCTTAGTGATTGGGCTGATGGGTCCACAGATGTCAGTGTGCACTAATTGAAGTTTCTCATCAGCTCTCCAACTACTTCTCTTTGGTATAATGTCTCTCTGCTGCTTTCCAATGGCACATACTTCACATACTTTTGATTTCCCTGCTATCTTGGGCAGCCCAGTCACCATTTGTTTGTATTGCATAGACCTTAGTGCTTTGTGATTCACATGAGCAAACCTCCTATGCCAAATTTTTGTTTCCTCTTCACTGGTGTAGTTGCATACTTCTTGACATGGCACACTTTGAGCAAGCACTGGGAACATTTTATTCTTGGTCATGTGAGAGGTGATGATGAGCCCCTTTGTAGGATGATATACCTTACATTCCCCATTCTTGGTTATCAATGTTACCCCCTTTTCTTGTAGCTGTCCTACACTTAAGAGATTAGAGGTAAGTTCTGGGATGTAATAAACATTAGTTATCACCTGATTCAAGCCTTCTATGTTCATCTTGACATCTCCTCTTCCTTTTACTTGCAATCTGATGTCATTTCCCAATTTGACAGTTTGGGAATATGTATTATCAAAAGAGCAGAACCATTCCTTCTGACTTGTCATGTGATTTGAGCATGCAGAATCAAGGTACCATCTTACCTCCTTTCTTGGTTCTTCAAAATCAACTTGTGCCATTAAGAGTATTTCCTCATCATCATCATATTCAGCATAGTTAGCAGCCTTCTCATCACCATGACATTCATATTGGAAATGTCCTAAGTGATGGCATTTGTAGCACTCAACTTGGCTCTTATCAAATGATGACCTGCCTCTGCCACGTCCTCTTCCTCTAACATAACTCTGCCTTCCTCGGCCTCTACCTCTTCCCATACTTGTTTCCTGTTCCACTTTCAACACCTGTTCCTCGGAAGATTTCTTCACAATCTTCTGCTCATGCACCATTAGTGAGCTTTGCAACTCATCAACTGTCAAGACATCGATATCCTTAGACTCTTCAATGGAACAAACCACATAGTTGAAGTTCTCAGTCAGAGATCTGAGAATTTTCTCCACTATCTTCACATCTTCCATGTTTTCCCCACAGTTTCTCATGTTGTTTGCCACTATCATGGTTCTTCCAAAGTAAGCAGTGATTGATTCTCCAGTCTTCATCTCCAACAACTCGAATTCCCTTCTTAATCTCTGCAACTGGGCCTTCTTGACACGTGTGTTCCCCTGGTATTTGAGTTTCATAGCATCCCAGATTTGTTTGGCAGTGCTCTTCTGGGAGATAGTCCTCAATATGTTCCTGTCAATTGACTGAAACAAATAATTCCGTGCCTTCAGGTCCTTCAGACGATTCTCTGTTTGTGTAGCAGTGGGTTGAGCACCTTCTGTTGGCTCTACAAGCCCTTCTTCTACAACCTTCCAGTATTCTTTTGATCGAAGGAGGTTCTCCATCACTAAACTCCAATGATCAGAGTCCCCATCAAACTTTGGTACTGTTGGCGTCTGGAAGTTGTTTTGTTCTGCTGCCATCTCTCTCTCTCTCTCTCTCTCTTTTGATTGTGGAAATTTTCGCTCTGATACCACTTGAAGGAGTTCAAGTGATAACACAGATTTTGGAAAGTTCAATTCAATTAACATAACTGAGTGGCTAATAAATAAGCCTTACAAACTGAGAAATAACAACTTCCTAATAACTAGGACAAACAAGACTAAATCAATAACAGAAACAAAAGACTCGGTGCATAATAAGACTACGTGTGCATGAGGGCATGAATCCCACGTACACTTATTTGAACCCGGTTCAAAACAGGTTTGACCCGTTTATTCCAATATATCTCATTAGCGGTATTATACATTAGAAAAGTAATCTTTCATCTAATATCCCAAGTGTTTTCAAGAGAACATTTTAATGATTAAATGGTATTCAAACAAAAATTTTGAGGTTTAAATTCTGCGATGCAATGTACTCGTGGTGTATTTATTATAAAGAAAATCTAAAGATCAGTGTTAAAAGAAAACGAGATGTTTACCTCCCTGCACATTGCTGGGGGGTTAAAATTTGTATAATGAATGAAAGTAAAAAAAATTTAAGTGGTATAAAACGTAAAAGTTTAAAACTCCCGTGGTGAAAGTATAAAACTATAAAAGTATACTAAAAGCGAAAGTAGAAAAGTTAAAAATTTCGTGGCCAAAGTAGAAGACAAAAAAACTTAAAACTTTAAAAGTTAGAGGGTTAAAAAATTAAGGAGTATAAAAGTTAAAAGTAAAGTCTTGTGGTGAAAGTATAGAACTATAAAAATATACTAAGTTAAGTGGTATAAAACGTAAAAGTCTAATAGTCTCGTGGTGAAAGTATAAAACTATAAAGCTATACTAAAAACGAAAGTAGAAAAGTTAAAAGTTTCGTGACCAAAGTAGAAGATAACAAAAACCTAAAACAAAAAAAAAAGTTTAAAAGTTAAAGTGTAAAAAAGTCAAGGGGTATAAATTGTAAAAGTCTAAAATTCTTGTAGTGAAAGTATAAAATTATAAAAATATACTAAAAATGAAAGTAGAAAAGTTAAAAGTTTTGTGGCCAAAATAGAAGACAACAAAACTTAAAGTAAGAAAAAACTTTAAAAGCTAAACGGTACAAACGTAAGAGTATGAAACATATGTGACCAAACTATGAAAACCAAAAGTTTAGGGGTAGAAAACGTAAAAACATAAAAGTCAAGTGACCAAAGTTTAAAAAAGTAAAAGTATACTATTAATCTATCAAATTTCATTATATTATTAATAAATCATAACTTGTTTGGAAAGATTAAAAAATTTCGTCCATAGTCAGCTATCTGTAGGAATAGTTGTTCTCTACCAAATATTCATTTGGGAAAACCTCATTTTATTGAAAAATATAAGTGAGGTGACTACAATTAAATATCCGTTCCAGATGCTTTGGATTTGTTTTCTTAATTTACGGCTTTGGCCTACATATGGGGACCCAGATTCCACGCAAAAGATAAAATGAAATGGGACCCACAGCTTACGTGTTCATTTCTTCTCTGCACGTGTCGCTTTCTCGTTTACCACCCGTTGACAATAAATAAGTTGGACGGATAATCAAAGTTTTTGACTCTCTTTATCATGAGGGCTATTATATTACAAGCTAAGGCTATTCGTAATGGGGTGTTTTTAGCTCCATAACGGCCCATAACGCCCCACTATAACGCCCCGCCCATTACCCCCCGGCGTGATAGGGCGTTATGGAGATCAAAATCGCCGGGGGCGTCAGGAACAAAACCCCGAAGAAGATGGGTTTTTTCAAGATATAGCCGTTGAACGGCTATATCAACGGTAACCTTTCTTTTTTTGTTTTTTTTTTCAATTTTTTTAAATTAACTCTCAAACTATATATATATCTCCCCACATACTCTCATTCTCTCATTCTCCCTCAATTCACTCCTCTACTTCTTTTTTAAAAAATGGGCTCTCCCTCATCCGCCACTCGACTCGGTTTGTTCGACGATGAAGAAGACGAGGTTGTCTCCGCCACACTTCAACTTTTTGACATGCCGGTACCACGCCCGGTTATCAAGCGGAGACATCTTGAACGTGATCGTAATGCGGCCAACGATAATTTGATGAGAGACTATTTTGGCCCATCACCGCTCTACTCAGATGAGACGTTCAAAACACGATTTCGGATAACCAAACGGTTATTTTTGCGTATAGCTAAAGATTTGGAGGAGCATTCACCGTATTTTAGACAACGGTACGACGCTACTGGAAAACTTGGGTTCACTTCCATTCAAAAGTGTACCTCGGCGATAAAAATTCTTGCGTTCGGCAACACTACGGATATCAACGATGAGTATTTGAAGATGGCCGAGAAGACAACGAGAGATACCGTTGAAGAATTTTGCAAAGGGCTTGCCGACTTATACACGACGCGGTATTTGAGAAAACCAACTTGGAACGACATGCAAAATCTATACGATCTCCACGAAGAAGTTCATGGTTTACCCGGAATGATTGGAAGTATAGATTGCATGCATTGGACTTGGGATAATTGTCCAACCGAATGGCGAGGACATCACACGAGGGGTGATCAGAAAGGTCCAACGGTTATTTTGCAAGCCGTTTGCTCAAACGATCGTTGGATTTGGTACGCCAAATGCAACGTCGCGGGGTCCCTTAATGACATCAACGTCTTGGAAGGTTCTTCTGTGATCGAGGATTATATATCCGATAAGATGGTGAAGGTCGGGTTTTACGCGAATGGAACCTACTACCAACATGGATATCTTTTGGGTGACGGGATATATCCGGAGTATTCGATGATTGTGAAGACCTTCAAAGACCCAATTGATGAGAAGCGACGATATTTCAAGACGGTTCAAGAGGCGGCTCGGAAGGACGTTGAGTGTTGTTTTGGAAATCTAAAAAAAATGGCACTTTCTTAAAAATCCTTGTCGATTGTGGACGAAGGATAAGATGGAGGATTACATGCGCGCAATTATCCTATTGCACAACATGAACAAAGAGGATAAGGGTCTTGCGATATGTGCCGACTTTCGGCCGGAACACATCCAAGAGATGCCACCAGCGACACAAGAAAAGAGACTTCAAAACTACGCGATGTTGCGTTCAAGAGAGATACATAACTCTCTAAAAGCCGATTTGGTTGAACACACTTGGACGTTTAGGCCATTTAATTACGTGCCCCAACCCCCACCGGTTGTGCAACAAGAAGAAGAGGGTGACGATGAAGAAAATGAAGAAGACTACGACGACGTGCAATCCGATGATTAGTTGTAATTTTTTTTTAAGTAGTTGTATGTTTTATTTTAATTAAGTTGTAATATATATATATTTTTTTTGTTTTAATATTTATGAAAGTAGTTTTTTTTAAAAAGAAAAAAGAAAAAATAAATAAATATTAAGTAATGATGGTGGGGCTTTATGTGGTTTTATCCACTACACCATAAAGCCCTATAAAACCCCTTGTCCAGTCAGCGTCCACATGGCACATAATGCCCCTTGTAGGGCTTTATGGGCTTTAACCATTACACTTAGCCTAACAAAATTGGTAATTTAGAATTGTAAAATTATAAATATTTTTAAACTATTTGTAATTTGTAATGGTATTTACAAGCTAACAAATTGGTAATTTAGAATTGTAAAATATTTTAAAACTATTTTAAATGATATTATATATTATACATTAATAAAAACTTGTGTTTTGAAAAATATGTCTTTGGTTCAAATTAGAGTGATCTATATAATTCACTATTGAAAACAAGTTTTTTTTTCCAAAGTCGTATCAGTGGAAAATTTATTTATTCAAAAGATGTTGATATAAAACTATTTACAAAAATAGTGTTTTTCTAGAAAGTTAAATCTTCTTACTCTAACGCTCATTGGATAAATTTAAATCTACATTTAAAAACAAAAATTCAGTAAGATACTTTTTGATATAAACTAAAGAAATATTTTGTTTAAAACTAGAATATTTTATATTTAATAAAAATAAATACTTTTGGAAGAATTAAAAATTATCAAAAAAAGTTTTATAAAAAAGTCAGGATACAACAACAAAGAACTTTATTTTTTTTCTAGAAATTCTTATAAATTTTATTGAATAATCCATTTTTAATATTTTTTTCTAACATTATAAACACTTAGTCTAATAATACATAGTGTTTATCTTTACTTAAATAATGTAATTTCAAGTTGCTAATGGATTTTAAAATTAGAATTTACAAGGTAATTATAAATAATCCGTTGTTTATCATCATTTTTCTTTAAGGATATAAGTGGTAAATAATAAGTACGAAGGTTTAAATTTTACAAATATAAACATACCAAACTGTCCATATCGGATTAGCATATTTGATAGAGGTTTTTTTTATCTCTTAGCTATATGTCCAGGATTTAAATCTTAACATACAAAGTTTATTTGTAATATTTAAGATAAATTAGTAATAGCGTAATTTGACGTTTAAAACAAAATAATAGAAATACCAAACTAATTTATCAAAAAGACCTATGACAAACTTAAGGATGAGGTTTAAAATTTTAACTACTCTATTGATAAGTTTTAATCCTATAAATCCTGAGTCATTTTCTCTCTCTAAAGATCGAAAAAATGCACAACATATCTTCCATTCTTCCATAAACTTTGTTCTGATTCTGATACTTGAACGAACTAAAGAAAAAAGTTGTAAGAAAGAAAAAAAAAATGGCATCACTCATCACTCATCAGGACATCCTAACATGAACACTGATGGTCTTTGCGGATTTACAAATAGGGCAAAAATCGATAGAAGAAACACATACTGTACAAAGGCACAGATGCCTGCAGGGAAGCAACAACACACACGGCTCTCCTTCCCCACACCTTTTGCACAGCCTCCTCTTCACATAATTACTGTTTCCGCAATCATGCTCTCCTATCGCCTGCTCGTTACCGTTGTTGCTTTCGCAACACGATTCAGCATCGTCGGTCAATTCACCATGGACGACTTGATCTAGAATCTGTTTCAGATTACCGCGTAATGCGTTGGCGGTTGCTTCGTTAGTTTGGGCTAATTCACGCCAGATTTGATTCTCGATACACAGAGATTTTATTTTGTCTTCTAACGCCCAATTTAACTTCGTCATGTTCGCAATTTCATCTTCTTTCGTTCTCAATCTCTGCGTGATTCCTTCCTCAATCGACGCGATTAGTTTCATTGAATTTCTCCTTCGTTTCGCTTCGATCTCGCTTCTCACTTTCTCCGTCTGATTGAATCAATAACGAGATAAAATTCAGAAAAGTTTTAACAAACAATAAAGTTATAAACCGACAAATTGATATGAGATTATTACATGACGAGCGACGAACTGATCGATCTCGAACTGTTGTTGCCGGATCTGAGAGGATAAGTCGTCGCCGAGAAACGTAAACGATGCGGAACGGTCAATCGGATTCCAGACTTTCCAGTTGCTGTGTGGCTCGCCGGAGAAAGTACAGACGGAAGAGAAATCTCTAGATCGCTTTCTCGAAACCGGAAGAGTGTAGGTGAGTTCAGTGTCTGGTTTCGCCGGATCTAGATTTGTGAAACCGGAGGAGTACATCGGAAGGAGTGTCTCAACGGTGGAGGTGCCGGAGAGAGGAGGATAAATCGTACAGTATCCTAATCCGGCGTTTCCGTCGGAGTGCTTATCAACGGCGCCGATCATCATCATGATTCGGTTGCTCGGAGGAATTTGTGGAGGGAAGAGAGTAAGATGAGCGGTTTCAACGGCCATATGGAGAGAAATAGAAATAGAAATAGAGAGGTGACAGGAAGTTGGGGACACAGGATTTTGTTTGTTAGCGTATTAATAAGATTCATTTTCCAAAGGGCGAAAATCGTTCTCGAGGTTTTTCGATTTTAAGTACTAATATTTATGATTTTATATTAAAATTTACATGTATTGAGTATCGTTACTCGATAAAAATTTTAAGTTTCGTACCCTCGGGGTTATATTTTAAGCTCCGTCACTGGTTATCATATATGCCTCTCGTTTTTGGATTGAAAAATCACAAGTTCGATCAATCTCTAGGCCTGATAATTATTTTCATCCGCTCTCTTACGAACAGTCAACTGGTGTAAATGGTTTTGGTTGGACGTTATAAAAATTTCAGACTTTCGGATCTCATGCATACATCATTTTTTATAGTCTTTTTTCGAGGACAAGGTTTTAATCGTTATTAATTATTTGACACTTTTATAATTTTAACTCGAAAACTATTTATAGGTGAATTTCCAATAACCAGAACTCAAACCAACAACATAAAAAAGGAGTGAAACACGACTAAACCCGAAGGCTGATAGTTGTCCATACATCATCTAATAGTGCTTTTTTATTTTGGGAAAAAGTAATTTCGCTTTTTCATATTACAATTTATTTATGATTTTACGGGTGAATCTTATCAAAATAGTTGTTTTTTTTGTACTTATATTAAAGAAAAGATGGAAAGGAACATAACGATGTAAGTGGTTTTGTCAATCTTGATGTGATTGATCAACAGTTCAATACTCACGGATATTAAGATATGTTAATAGTTTATATTAGCATAAATCATCTAAGAATCATTGACAAAATGAAACAGACGTTTCGGTCCTATTAATTGTAATCTTATTTAATCTTTATATCTCCCCATAATGGATATATATATATATATATACTAGGTTAGTAACTCGTGTATTACACGGGCTGAATTTACCTTAATAATATTAGATAAAATACAAAAGAAAAACAATTAAATAGATTTGAAATTATAGATGGCATAATTTATTACAAAACATTAACTTGTGATTTAATTAAGGAAATTTATTATGTTAACTTTGTCATTTTTTTATAAAATGAAATTTTAGTTTGGATATAATTGGTAATTAGTCTTAAATTGATAATTTCTAAAATTGATAATTGAATATGATTTTAACATGTGGCAATGATGATGTGGACTCTCTAGAAATAAGACATTTGGCAAATTTTTAGTGCTTTATAATATTAGAGATTAGAGATTAGAGATTAGAGATATCTTTAAAGAGGGAAAATCACCAAAAAGATCAAAGTTGACATTGGCTTTGGTTTTGACACGTTAAAACTGACCTATTAAACTGAGTTTTTGATTTGTTAAAATTGACTCATAAAAACTGTAACCCGTTAAAACTGTGTTTTTAACCTGTTAAAACTGACCCATTAAAACTTTATATTTGACTTGTTAAAAAGCATAATCATGTTTATGACACTTTAAAACTTTTGATTTTTAGGGATAAAAGTCGTTCAAAAGAAAAAAAAAATGGTTTTACGAAAATACCTCTGGTTTCCAGTTAGTTTTTAATACCATTTAGTGATTTGGACCAAAAGGGTAGAAATTAGAATCGTGAGAGAAACTGAGGAGAAAAAAATATTTTTTTTACTGAAATGACAAAAACTTATAAACCATAGGGACGAAAACGATAATTAACTCTAATTACTAAGACAAACTAGGAATCATTTAAGCCCAAAAAAACTTAGAAAAAAGCCCAACTATTAATTTAAGCCCAAAAATAAAATAAAAAAAAGTTAATTGGCGCAGCGCTAGGGACGTATTACAGCAGAAAGAAACGAGCGGGAGAAAGGGGGTGCCTGAATTTCGATCGACGCTGCTGCAGGGGCAGGGGCGATCACGCTGGAATCAAGCCAGATCGCCGCGTCGGAGGCTCGTGTTCGCCGAAAATTCGGAATTCGCCACTGGACTCAGTTAGCCACTGATCTCAAATTTTTTTATTTATCTAATTTTTTAAGTTGAAGAATGATGAAGTTTATTCTAAGTTTTTTATACTTTTGTCTTGTTTTGTAATTTTGTTCTTGAATGACGATTGACCCGTCATCCGACCCAACCCGAACCATATCGGTCTAAAAAATTATCCGTATATAGGGTGGACGATAAAAAAAGAAAACAAAAAAAAGTTATACATAATAGGGTGGACGATAAAAAAAGTTGTATATAGGATGGACGATAAAAAAAAAATATATATATAAAAAATAATATTTGGTTCGCCACTGCATGCATACGCCAAACATGTGCGCCAAACGTTCCACGCCTCCAATTCTATGTGATGAAAATGCATGTACCACTCAAATCTTGACAGCTCACTTGCATGTACCACGTCTTCAATTATGTTTGCATTTTATTTTTAAAAATGTCTAAAAAAAATAAATATTCTACCACACCACATCACACCACATCACATGAAGTATACCATCATGTATGTGGTAAATAAATGTGATCTAGTCAGCGCTTACGTGATCGCCACACCACACCAATAAGATATACCTTATGCCCTAACAATTAGGCTATTCGTAATGGGGCGTTTTTGGGCTCCATAACGCCCCATAACGCCCCTTATAACGCCCTGCCCCATTACGCTTAGGCGTTATGGGGCGTTATGGACGAAAAAAAATTCTGGGGCGTTAGCCAGGTAACACCGAGAGAGGGGAGAAATCAAATGATTGTGGGGCGTTATGGGGGCATTATCCACTACACCATAAAGCCCCATAAAGCCCATTGTCCAGTCACCGTCCACATGGCGGATAATGCCCCATTCGGGGCCTTATGGGGCCTTATCCATTACGGGTAGCCTTACTAATCCATAACAAGCTCCTTTCAAATCACTAGTCCAATCCATTAAACCGAACCCAGTAGTAACTTTAAATGAAACAAGTTCATTTGACATAGCCCACTAATATTATTAATTAAATTAATAATAATTATTTTTTATAACGTCTTATAAATAATGCAATAATGCGATTCCGTTTTTATTACTGGCTAACTCTACAAGCCGGTATTATGTTGCCGTTATACCTAGTGTAACTCTTACGGGTCGTAACCGGGTTAGTCACGTTAATTTGTTAGGTCCAGACATATTACATTATCCAACAACCATTATAATTACGGAGTAACAAATCACGCAATCAGTCCGGGAAAAATGTATAATGACATAAACGCCCTCCATGTAAAACTCAATAAGGTTGTCGCTTACCCAATCTTTCGTACGCTTCACATGGAAATCACTATTTGTATTTTATCTTTCATCTTTATATAAAATACGAACTCAAGCTTGTTTAATCTTGGATTTATTCAAGCTTTTATGTCATCCCATATAACTCACGAGTAAACTTAACTCGTTTACGTCTTTGTTTACCACCATAATATTTTCGTAGAGAGGAATGGGTATTCGGAACCATCCCCGTGACTCCCCTTTAGCTAGGTGCTTTATCCACAAGAGTGACCACACTTTTACCTCTTCAATAATCTTCACAACTAGAACCGGTTCGTTTCAGATGATCAAACTGTCGACTAGCTGGACCACCTTCATTTGTTATCTATCATCATCACCATCACAAATCACAATAAATGATAAAACGCAAATGTGAAAAGTAGATGTGCTACAAACAATTGTCTCACTATCGGTCCCAACTAATATGAAAGACACCAATGATTTTATTAAATAATTAAAAGACAATCTTTATATTTTCCAAGTGCTCATCTCGTGACTACACAATAACGTAATCAATGCTCACCCATTTCATCAAAATTGCAATAAATTTATTTGTTTTATTGTACTTGCATGTAAGTTTCTATGTATTTTCCATGGTCAAAGTGAAATAATTCCTTCACACAATCTATATATATATTTTTTATATCTTTTCTTTGATAGCAAAAGAGATATTATATAATTATAAAACCAACAAATTAAAGCTAATGGAAAGGTTGACAATAGAATGCATAACTAGAGAAGGATCGAGTCAAAACACTCATATGCCCTAGAACACTTCTAAGACTACTATACAGCTAAAAACCATTAAACTAAAAGACATTAAAAACACTCGAGGGGAGAAACACCATTTAACCAATTAGAAATTTAAGATCAAATGTGTGTCTTCTGCACAAGAATGATTGCACTTTTCTTTTATCTTAGAGCGAGAAAATAAAACCTTATTGAACACCAATTCATTTTGAGATTATCATACAAGCCATAGGTCTATATCATAGTGTAAAGGATACCATGGTAAAAAAATTTCATTGATAAGAATAATGCCTTCTTCCAATAGGGCCCTTTTTCGCATGCGATTTGGTATACTCCCGTCTCCCATCCTTAGTTGTGTGTTTGCAGGCTAATTTGGATCCGTTTAGTACAATTTGACCACACAAAATTTTCATCTTTCTCACTGTCCACTGATATTTTACACGTAGTCCTAAGTTTAGTCATAAACCTCCCACTCTAAGCCCCCTTTGAATTTTGGGTTTAAGTGTTGAACGATAATTTGCCATGCAACCCATAAATCATACATATTTTTATTATAACTTTAAACCCACAATCATTTGTTTAGACAACAATCAATTTATCAACAAGCTATTGGTGGAGATTTTAGAAATAGTAGAGCAATAACAGAATAAATCTAAAGTCGTATAGGATCACTTTCAGATCAAACAATTTGGAGTATGCCAAACCTTTAATCGGATAAAATCAGATTGATTTTTGGATTTTATTATGGAATTTTGTGTGCTATGTATTGAATTCGTAAAGAAGAGAGAAACAAGGAGAGTTAATTCGTTAGATCCGGAATTAACAAATCACGAGCTTTTTAGATAACTGCTAAATTCGAATTTTAGAGGATTTACACATTAAGTCATTCAAGTTCTAATAAATGCATTTTCGACCCCAGTCAGAGGCTCTGCCCTTTAGACCCGTTCAAGGACTACCGTCCTTTGGACCCCGCTTCTCTTAGGGACGCTGCCCTCTTGGATTCCCAGTTAGCCAGGATGGCATTCAAACAAACATGCACTCTAGTTTCATTGTCATGTGCAATCTCAAATTACATTAAAATATCCGATAGTTATCTCTTAGGGACGCACATCTCCCTAAGGATGGATTGGGTGAAAATTTCACCCTTAGCTTAATCCAATCAAAATCCATCACCTCATTTGTACACACTATTTCAAAAGTAGCCTGAAATAAACCCAAAGAAGGGGTAGAAGCCATGAACCCTTCAACCTACCACACACAAATCATTCGGTTTTTATTAACCGCAAAAACTAACCGCTTAACATCGAAGAGAGGAAGCTGATTTGGTTGGGGGCAATAAAACCGAGTAGCCATGAAAAAAGCCAAAGGTGGAGACGCCACATCGATTCAAAATCAGAAAGTACAAAAGATAATATAATCGACCAGGCCATTTAATTTTTTTTTTTTTTGAAAGGCCAATTTATTCACCACACACCTTAAAAGGGGCATGCAAACAAGGAGCTTACATGCATACACCCAAAAGGAAAACACCACAAGCAAAAAGAAAAGGGAAAATCACGAAAATGACCAAGTTTGACCAAGAAAAATCCGAAATGACCAACCAAAAGTATACTAACTCAAATGACCCACCCAATAGAATCCAGCCATTTGTCATCTTTCCACCAATCACAATCTGACAAGTGTCCTCATTCTGACAAGTAGGCTAAAGCTGGAGCCCACCACCAACCACTAATTCTTTGACACGTGGATTAAAACTCAGAATTCTAGGTTTGGGACCAGCTTTGTTACCGGGCCTCTACAAAGCTGCCACGTGTCATAGAAGGAGCCATGGCTTGAGCCACGGCTTGAATGGCTTATGCTTTTCCCAACCTATAGGATTACTTTAGTGACTCAACCCTCCTACCCCCCCTTACCTCATCCCCCCACTCAAATGACCCACCCTTTGAATTACTTTTAGCTTCCCATGTGTATATCTTCCATCTGCAAATATCTATCTCTATTCTGGTCAAGACTAAAAGAAAATGGTGATCTGTAAAAACTGTGGGTTTGCAACGGCCATACGTATATCTTCCACAACTGCGAATCCAGGTGTATTAATCACGAAATTATGTGTGTTTACTTTGTACAATTGTACGAGGAATGCATTTGTATTTTGTTACCTGATACATTTTCATTTTATCATTTATAATCAAGTTCCGTATATATGCAAGAACAATTTTATGGAAAACCCACAAAGTCAATTAAATCGCCTAAAAGAAACAACTATCTTTTCATGCATGTGGTACTGTTTATTTATTATATATGAACTCAAATTGAGTTTGATTTCCAATTAATGCGAAAGAAAATATCACAAAAAGCCCTTTGGCATAATATTTTCACAAGGAAATATGTATTCGAAGAATTGGGGTATTGTTGAAAGATGGCATTGTTAAAAAAACAAGCAAACGCAAAAAATAAATTAAGAGAAAAATTCGGAATATTTATCTAATTTAAAGGTAAGGGAGTGGTAGTGGGGGGTTGGTAACTAAAACTGTAGCAAACTATCGATAATATCTAATTTTAAAGGTAGGGGAGTGGTAGTGGGGGGTAGGGGAGTGGTAATGTAGCTCGTGTGGAAATAATCATCAAGCCAAGCCACTAATCCTAAAGCCAAGCCATTAAACCTCAACCCAAGCCAATAAGTTAGCCGGCTCCATAACGACTTGTGGGAGGCTCGGAAATGGCTCGGGTCCCAAACCTAGAATTCTGAGTTTTAATCCACGTGTCAAAGAATTAGTGGTTGGTGGTGGGCTCCAGCTTTAGCCTACTTGTCAGAATGAGAACACTTGTCAGATTGTGATTGGTGGAAATATGACAAATGGCTAGATTCTATTGGGTGGGTCATTTGAGTTAGTATACTTTTGGTTGGTCATTTCGGATTTTTCTTGGTCAAACTTGGTCATTTTCGTGATTTTCCCAAAAGAAAACACTAATAGCAAAGAAACACAACCCCAATTATACCCAGTTCAACCCTCAGCACTCCTATTCTTAACCCAACAACCAACCCATTCTTTCACCTCCATCACAATCTGCCCAGCATTATACCTCCGCCCCATAAACACCCGGCTGTTGCGGGCACGCCATATGCACCAGAGTGTTACCAGCATCACTGCGTGAATCCATTTTTTCCGAGCCGTATCTCCAGTCACAACCCGATGCAAACCCAGCAAGTCCTGAATTGAGAACCCGAAAATCGGAGGGATATGCATCCACGACCCAATCCCAGACCAAACCAAGTTAGCCACTTCACAATTAAGAAAAACATGCTCAACGGATTCCGGCCATTCCTCGCAAAGCGGGCATAAATCAGACACGATACTAATGTTCCGTCTTAGAAGCGCATCTCTTGTAGGCATCCTTTTCAAACAAATACGCCAAGCATTCACATTTACCTTAATGGGGACCCAGTGATTCCACTCATGCACACATCCAACGACCCCTAGGCGCGCCGCATTAATTTCAGATCGAACCAGCTTAGTTGGAGCCTTACCACCATTCACAGCATCCGAGATCAGCCCCTCTATTTCAAGATTCATTTTGGCCAGCTCCTGCTTTAGCTTATACACCCCTTTCCAGCAACCACTCCAATTACTTTTCACCGGAATACCCCATTGAACCCGCGGCTGGTGATGAAGCGCGATAACCACCTGTCTCCACAACGCTCCCTCGTCCGTATGGAATCTCCACCACCACCGGGACATCAAACTCGAATTCGCGTCCGCTAAAGATATCACCCCCAAACCCCCTTTGTCTTTCGGGAGGGTAACAGTAGACCACGCCACCCAACATATCTTCTTTTTATCTGGATCCCCACTCCAAAAGAACCTTCGCCTCAATTTTTCCAACCCCTCAATCACCCTCGCCGGAGCCCGATACAACGCAAAGAAATATGACGGAAGACTCGTCAAAACCGCATTGATTAAGGTGAGTCTCCCACCTGAGGATAACAACCTAGCTTTCCACGACGACAACCTTTTGTTGAACACTCTGAAAATTGGCTCCCAATGTTTTGCTAGATTCATATTTTCCCCCAATGGCACCCCGAGATATTTGAATGGTAACTCTCCTTTTTTACACTTAAACACATTACTAAGATTTACCACCGCCTCCTCCTCCACTCCAATCCCAAACACTTGCGATTTACCAACGTTCATTTTAAGCCCGGATGCTAAATAAAAGCAACGCATAATACGAATAATATTCCTAGCGTTATTGTCAGTCCACTTACCCATAACCATAAGATCATCTGCGTATAACAAATGAGACAAAGAAGGCCCAACCCCTGGCAACCTAATGTCCTCAAAGATCCCTTTTGACACCGCCGCTCTCATCATAGACGAGAACGCTTCCATCACAATAATGAACAAGAAAGGCGATAACGGGTCACCTTGTCTAAGGCCTCTTGAACATGTAAACTCCTTGGTAGGCGAGCCGTTAACCAAAACTGAAATTTTTGACGAAAGCAGGATGCCTGACACCCATTTGCACCAACAGGGGGGGAAATTCATCTTCTTAAGGATGTCGATCAGGAAACCCCAACACACACTATCATAGGCTTTCTCCAAATCCATCTTTATCATTAAAATACCTATCTTCTCTCTTTTAGCCCACGTAAGGATCTCGTTTATCATCAACGGCCCGTCCAAAATATTTCTACCTGCTATAAAACCAGATTGCACAGGAGAAATAATAGAACCAATAACCCTCCGCAGCCTATTCGCCAAGACCTTAGATAAAACCTTAGAGATGATACCCAAAAGGCTAATAGGTCTATACTCTTCTAACGAAGTCGGGTCTGTGACCTTCGGGATCAAAGCAAGGAACGAGGATCCACACCCATCCGAAATAGTTCCTCTCGTAAAATATTCATCAAAAACAGCCTTGAAGTCATCGGCGAGCACATGCCAAAACCGTTTAACGAACATGAACGTAAACCCATCCGGCCCGGGAGCTTTATCTGAACCACACTCCCAAACCGCCAATCGGATCTCCTCCAATGAAAAGGCTTCCCCCATCATCTCTACATCCTGATCACTCAACTTTTTAACATCCAGATCACCAATTAGCGGTCTGCTAACCATCGTCTCCTGAAAACGTTTATTAAAAAAATCCCAAACCTCATTTTTAATATCTCTAGGATCATCACACCATTCGCCATTAATCTCTAATCTGTTGATGCGATTATTTGCCATATGACTTTTAAACAAACCATGGTAAAAAGCCGAATTTTCGTCACCGAAAACGCTCCATTTAATGCGAGCCTTTTGCTTAATATCACGAGTTTTAGCCGACTCCAACTCCTTTAGTTCATTCCTACAATCCTCGTATCTGGCCACCAAGTCCTCACTAATAACACCATCAGTTTCCAATTGAGTTTCCCACCTGTATATAATTTTTTTAAGTTGAGAACTCCTAGCCTCCTCCCCAATTTTAACATCCATAATCCACGCCTTCAACTCCTTCTTCACCTCCCATAATTTACGAGCCAGAACCCTATCAGCTTGCCCATGGTGCTCAACTCGCCCCAACGCACCCAACACCTTTTCTTCGAACCCATTTTTATACATCCAAGAATTGAATAGTTTAAACGGCTTAGGACCGAAATCAACGAACCCTGTGCTAAGCAATATTGGACAGTGATCGGATAATCCACGATCAAGAGCTAACACCGATGAGTTTGGCCAACGACACTTAAAGTTCGAACAAACCAACATCCTGTCGATCTTACTAGCCTTATCCATCTTCTTCGACATAAAAGTGAATTTTTTACCTACCATATTGTATTCGTGAAGACCAGCGCCAGAGATGAATTCATTAAAATAAGCGGAGGACACCTGATCGAACTCCGAATTTAGCCGTTCCTCCCTGCATCTCACCTCATTAAAATCCCCCATCACAACCCAAAACCCGTCGAAACCCTCGATGAAATTACTGATATCATCCCACAACATCCTTTTTTCCCGAGTACCCTGGGGGGCATAAATATTCACGAGATTTATCCTCTCATTATTCGCCTTCAGCATACCTCGCACCATCAACAACCTTTGGGTTTTTATGACCTCATCCACCATAATCAGATCTGTACTCCAAACACACATCAGACCACCTGATCTTCCATTCGCATTGACATAATCCCCCTCGCATCTAACCCCACCCCAAAACGACCTTAGATTTAAGGAGGACATATCAGCCAACTGGGTTTCTTGCACAGCCAAGAATTGAACCTTATGCGCCACCCGAAGATCCTTGATCCAGGTAACCTTGTCGACATCTCCAACCCCTCTGGCATTAACGGTCATCAGATTCATTGAGAATCGCAATTAACGCCGTCTCCAACAACCACATCCCGCACCCGTTCCTCGCAACCCTCCATCCTGAGACCAACGGCTCTGCCGACACGCATCGTATCCCCAATTTCTTTGGAAATTGCAGCATCCGACCACCTAGCGGTCGTCGGCGATAACTCCACCCTTTGTCCATTAGTTAAGTCTCCCTCGGAGTTCTCCCCCACCTGCTCCTGACCTACCTCTCCACCTTTATTCGAGCCCCCTGACTTAACTGATCTATTAAGATCTAGGCTTGGGTCAACTTGGGCCAGGCACACCGGCCCACTCTCATCCCCAAAAAAGTTCCTAGGCCGTTTCCTAGGCCTGGGCTCTAAATCTGCCAAAATAGCACTAAGGCCAAACGGGTCATCCTCCACCCCTTTAGACCTAGAGCGCGAGACCCGAACTCTCCTCCTTCTAGCCTTAGAACCCGGTTCGACCCGGGTCATTGAACACCCCTCATCTTGGGAAATCGCATGCGCCGTAAATCCCACCTTTCCATGCACATCATTACCCTCAACAGAACCGACCACCCTATTGCCTAGATTATCCGGTGACACATTCGACGAGACGTCGTCCTTTCGCCTCCCTTCCGTCGTCCCAACGGTCATCTTCTCCGGCGACCCTGCACACACCAGGTTTGGCACCCAATCCCCCTCCTCTTCACAAACCCATACAAAAAAAGTTTGATTTCCCCACACCACACGAACCCTTTCGCTAATCTGATCCCCCATGTTTGTAGCCACCAAGATTCTATCAAAAGCAAGGCAGCTCCCATCAATATTAACGTCCGCCGATTTTAACAACCTCCCAAACCTTTCAGCAACACATTCAAACACCCTCCTATCGAACAGGTGCAAAGGTACTCCCCGCAACTTAAGATAAACCACTCTCTCATATTCCATTGCTTGCCCATTCCAAATAACCACACCGGAAAACCACCTCTTCCAGATATCTTTTAACGACTCCACAAACCTTTCAGCTTGAACTGAAGTCGGAAAAATAACTAAAACCTTCAACCCACCCAAGAATTTCACATCTGACCCCTGAGGAATCCAAGGTAAGATCTCCTGCCCCACCAAGTTGAGAGCCGGAAGGTCATTGACAATCCCGACCACCGCTCGACCCCTCCACTCGGTGACCACCTTGGACGTAAACTCCGGCAGCCTCACCTCTTTCACACTGCTCCCAGCCTGCCCATTGACGAGGGCTTCCTTATACCTTGTAGGACCTAGACCGCCACCGCCTCTCATACCGTCATAACCAAGCTCGTGTCCAGGCCCGAATCGGACGTCTTTACCAGACGCCAACTTCGATTGCCCACCACTTTGAAACGGTACGCCATTTCTGTTGAATCGAGCCAAGTTCGCTTCAATCTTCAAGTTGTCCACCGATAGAGACCTCAGCATCTCTTCCACAACTCCCGGATCTTTGACGTTCCTCACTCTAACAAATCCAAAGGCCCCTTTTACCTTATCTTGTTTCTTGGACACAAATACATCGACCACATTACCCACAGACTCTACCACTCTCTTGAGCTTCTGATAAGAACATCCAAACGGTAGGTTGCCTACGAAAAACGTTAGAGCCCCGGGGAACTCATACCTTCCCCCAAACCACCTTTTGTCGGACGCCCCGTTTCTTCTACGTACTTCCGTCCAACCTGGTTCCCCCGCTGCTGTAGCCCTCCCCCTCTCCATCCAACCTGGTTCCCCCGCTGCTGTTTCTTCTACGTACTTCCGTCCAACCTGGTTCCCCCGCTGCTGGTTCCGTCCAACCAGGCCATTTAATTAACATGTACTCTGTTCCCTTTCTTTTTTTAGCACAGGCATCAAAAAGCGATGCAGACATCGTGCGAGATACGAAATGATGCCACAAACTACGCTCTCTGCCATCTCCACTCTTGGGACCGAGGACCCTCCTCTTCATAAAAAGCCGCGAACCTCCCTTTTTATAGGAATATATATTTCTTTATATATACCAATATTTAATAACTCAATAAACATTTTGATTTCTTTTAATTATAATTCACATTTCCCTAGATTGATTAATTAATTAATGATAGGTCAAAATTAATTCATGTTAACTTGAACGCCGGCAGACTTTATAGACTTGCAGACGGGGCAAACGTTGACGGAGGAGACACACAGGCTACACACGCAAAGATGCCTGCAAGGAAGCAGCAATACGCATGACTCCTCCTTCCCACACTTCCGGCACCATCTACCTACTTTTCTCTCTCCTCCTCCGCCACCTTCCGCCACCTCACGGCGGCGATCCTGATCCTGATCGTGATTGTGATCATGATCCTCCTCGAAATTGCTTCCGCAGTGAGATTCAACGTCATTATCGGCTCCGATTTGTTGCTGTTGAAGATGAATCTCTGCGAGTACCTGTTGGAGGTTGTTACGTAACGCGTTGGCTGTTGCTTCGTTTGTTTGAGCTAATTCTCGCCAGATCTGATTCTCGACGCTGATGGATTCCGCTTTTTGCTCAAGCGATCTGTTCAACCGTTCGATTTTCAGGATTTGGTCCTCTTTCGTCTTCAATCTGTTCATTATCGCTTCGTACGCTTCTGCAAATCGCCTCGAGTTTCGCCTTCGCATCTCTTCGATCTCTGTTCTCACCTTCTCAGTCTGTGATTTGTAACAAGTTAAACGATCTGGTAGATTTTAATTTACGGATCGGAGAATGAAATTGATGAATGTTGCTTACGTGACGATCAACGAATCGATCGATCTCCAGCTGCTGTCGATAGATCTGCGATGAGATATCTTCTCCGAGAAACTCGAAGCGTTGAATCGGATCATGAATCGGAGGTTTTGGAAGAGCGAATGGCGGATTGAACGAGGAGGAATCACGTGATCGTTTCCTAGAGGTCAGTCCGCTTTCCGCCATGAAATCAGGCACCGGAAACATATCCATCACTCCGTAGCCATACACCGGAGGTATTTTTTCCGACGTATTTCCGTGCAAATCATATCTGATTGCATCGCCTTGACAAATCATTTCCCTGCGTAATTAATCACAAATTTCTCATGAACAAATACAGATGATGAAAATTGAAATGAATATCAAAATGAAGGAAAATGTACCTGTTTGGGAGGAGAGTGATATGTGAAGCTTCAACCGCCATTGAAAGCAAAATGAACCAGATGATGAAATAATGAAATGAAGGTGAGGATAATGTGATTTGATCTTATACCACCGACTGAAGCAATGGGGAAGTCCGTGATAGAAGCAAAACACGAGGCTTTTTTGTTTTATGTTTTGAATTGACTCTGTTTATAAGGAATCATAATGACTAGTCCATCCACCACGTTAAAATCGCCAGGTGGGCCCGTGGTTGTCGTATGGCACAGGTTTTGATCTGGGCCCGACCCAACTGATACGGCCCATTAAACATGTGTCTTTCACAATCATCACTGTAACGTAGCAGCCGGAATGAAAGTAACGTCAAGGTGACCGAAAAAGAAAGCTTATATTAATATCACCTAAATATCAGTTGGTAGTTAGGGCATGCGGTGTACCGTGTTAATGGGGGCGTTTTGGGGATCACGGCGTTGAATACCGCCCCCTAGGCGTTATACGTTTGCGTGGAGTCAGTGGAAAAATCCCGTGGACATTTACACGACATGGAGGGTGGTGGTTTTGAGAAAAAATGACCGTTAAAACGGTTATATATTCGACCGTTGAACAATTTTTTAAAAAAAAAATATTCAACTTTTTACCTATATATTTAACATTTTAACCATAATCCTCTACAATTACACCATTTATTCTCCTTCTTTCTCTAAAAATTATCCCACAAAATATGGATAATCTCATATCATCTAGATTCATCTCGCGATTCATCCAACTATTCATCCGATTCATCATCCGCCTGGGCCTCGGCCATATTTTTTTAAATGATGGTACATTATCACCAACGTCGGCTCAACAGAACCGAGTACTAACCCGAAGAGCTCGCCTCAACAAAAATTGTGAAATGGGGTAAGAAAGGCTGGTGAGAGATTATTTTAATGACAACTGTGTGTACCGGGCATAATTATTCTACCAACATTTTCGTATGAGTCGCTCACTATTTTAAGAATAATGAAAGATTTAGAACGAGAGGTACAATGGTTCACACAAAGGACTGATGCGAGTGGCATGATTGGTTTTACTTCTTTGCAGAAGTACATGACAGTCCTTCGTATGATGGCGTACGATACTACGAGCGATAGCTTCGAGGAGTATTTGAGTATGTCCGATCGGACACTAAGGTCGTGTTTGCAAAAGTTTTCCAAAGGTATTATTTGATTAGTTTAAATTTATATTAATACTTCAGTTATTTAAATCAATTTCAATATTAATTTTAATTTATATATTAGGTCTCTTTAAGTTGTATCGAAGAAATATTTACGACGACCTACCGCAAACGATATCAGACAACTTTACGAGTTTCATGAAAACAAATGGGGTTTTCGTGGAATGTTTGGTAGCATTGATTACACACAGGGTTGTAAAAAGCGGCCCAGGCGGTCGATTAATCGGCGCTATGTGGGCATCGTCCGTAGTGCTTTTTGGCTAGGCGGGCTGTCTAGGCGTCCTAGGTCAAAATCAGTCAAAATCGGTCAAAGTCGGCTAGGCGCTAGGCGGCTAGGCGGGTCCTAGGCGGGTTTTAGGCGGGTTAAATTAAAAAAAATCTTTTTTTTTCACTTAGAAGTCTTTATAACTACTAACTACTTAAGTAGTAACTTTTGATATATGACATTTAGACATATTACAATATATAGTCTCTAGAAAATTTATAAATCTCTGTAATTTACTAGGACCGATTAATCCCCGCATAGGCCGATTAATCCTAATTCCCTAGTCGGTCGCCTAGGTACCGCATAGCGTCTTTTGCAACATTGATTACACACACTAGGAATGGAAAAACTACGTACCCTAATGCTTGGAGAGCACACTTCATGCGTGGTGATCACGGTCAAGCTACCATAATGCTCGAAGTTGTTGCGTCATTTGACATGTGGATTTGGCATCAATAATTTGGTGTCGCGGGGTCCAACAACAACATCAATGTCATGGATCGATCACCCATTTGGGATGATATCATAGAGGGACGTGAGTCCGACTTGTCATTTGAACTACGAGGTGTCACTTACAAGCGTGGATATTATTTGGCAGGTGGGATTTATCCCGACTATTCTACTATTGTAAAAGGATTCACAACTCCCGTCGGTGAGAGACATAAAGTCTTCAACGATGTTCAAACCACCACTAAGAAGGATGTTGAACGCACCTTTGCAAATTTAAAAAGTAAGTGGCACATCATTGCTCATCTCGCACGAATTTGACACCAAGACAAGATAGCCAACGTTATGCGTGGTGTTTTAACTTTAAATAATACGATTCTCGAGGATGAGGGCATAACAATATGTTAATTTAACGAGTCGAAATTGGATATGACATATGAACAAATTGACGAAGAGGAAAAACGGGCTAATCACTGGGAAATACGAGATCGAAATAACCATAACCAACTTAAGGCGGATTTGATCGGAGACGTCTACGAGCGTTCTTCTTGAATTATTTATGTTTGATATAATTTTCTTATTTCTTTATTTTAGTTTAAAATGTAATGTTTATTTTAATGTTAAATAAAAATATGTAACTAAATTTTAATATTTAAATATTGAAAAAAACCACCATCACACCATGTATACCACACTTGATGTTGAAAAATAATCTTATCCAATCAACTGTCACGTGACATGATAACACCATTTTCAACACTAATGTATACCACATGCCCTTATAGGTTTATCTCTGTTAAAATGGTGTGAAATCAAGTCTCATAAAATAGACTTTAGATGTCGATTTTTAAGAAGGGTGTGGTGTTCCAAATGGGGAAGAAGGCCGAAACTAAGAGGAGCGGGTTTCATGCCTCATAGTTTAACAATTAAGTGCATTCATGAGGTATACCTATGGAAGTGTGAGTAAAAAGTGTTGTCACGTGCATGTCACTTCACTCACCTCCATTACATTCACGCCATATCCACAGATGTGAATGAGTTTTATTTATTTTTTAAATAATAATTTATACATTTATATCTTTAATTAATAAATCAAAAATAATTTTAAAAAAACACTTCAATTCATTAAAAATTACAAACCGAACAAAAAAGATAAGAAAAACATAACGAACTAAAATATTAAAATTAAGAAAAAAAATACAAACTACGATTTTTGATCATCGAGATGGTTTTTTCAAAGACCTCAAACTTCGACATGAGTGAAATCATTGTCATTGGTGTGGAATTATTCGATAAGTGCTTTCTCTAGTGCCTCGTCTTCACTTCTGGTAGAATGATGTTGTTGTTGTACGGTAGTGGTGTTCATGTCCAACCAACAAATGAAACTGTGTTTTCACACACATCTAAAAGTCGCGTGACTCTCCTGGACTCGTCTCCTCATGAACGTCTAGCCACGATTGAGCCAACGCGGTCTCTTCGGTTTTCTCCCAACGCCTCAAGTTGTTTCCGCCATTTGTGTGATGAGAATACTAAGTGTGATGAAGTTTTTAAGTAAATAAAAGTGTGAAACAAAGTGAAAAATAGATGTATTTTATAGTTATTGAGTTAAAAGTGGTTAGGTTAGAAAAAATTAAAGTAATTGGATATATTTTTGACCATTGTAAACATCAAAAAAATTAAAAATGATTCAATTTCGAGTCGTGAGAGGCTCACGCTACGCCACTCTGCCGTTGTTCACACCATCATGGCGTGGTGTTTTATAGCGTGAGAGAGTTTCTTGCAGGGAGAAACTCTATAAGGTGAGACTCATATTATAAAACAATAATAAGTTTTTAAAAGTTATAAGTAAATTTTTGATAACATTAAGGGCCTGTTTGTTTCGTCTTAATGGCGTCTGAATGGGCAAAATATCTTACCGAATTAGACGTTTTATCATATGGGCGTGTTTGGTTGGCTGGGGCTGAGATGAAACAAACGACACCAAAAAACGAATTTTGTGCTCGCCCCCCGCTTTTCGGAGCTGCATTCGTGTCCGCAGGTCACGCGGACGGGAAGACAATTTTTACCAAATTTGCACCGCCCCTGCGCGCGGGTAGATATCGGAGTAAAACACAACATAAGAACTTAATAAGTCATGTAGGTTTTCATATATAAACTAACAATGTTTTAGTTCCCACACCAATGTGGGACAAACTAAATGAAAGAAAAAAATAGACTTTTTGCTCTCAAACCAATATGGGACAAAGTAATGAATCAAATTTTTGGTGTTTTGTTCCTACACCAATATGGGATAAGGTAATGAAAGAAAAAAATAAACTTTTTTGTTTCTCACACTGATTTGTTAGCGTTTTTTTTACCATACAGACAAGTCATTTAGATGTCCAAACAAACAGCACATAATGATTCAGCACCTTATTGATTTAGCAGTTCTTTACTATACAGACAGCTTATTCATTTAGCACCAAATGAAACAGACTGAAACAAACAGCCCCTAATTCTAATGTGTTTTCAGCCCAACCCTAACCAAGAACTACCAGTCTACCACCCTTAAACCCCGCTCTTTTAGAGGTGCTATCTCCGAACCCCAGCCAGGGGCCGCCGTCACGTCGTGACGGATAAAGTTTAAAAATCATTAGCTGACTTTGGTCAACGATAATGGAAGATTGACTGATTGAAAACTGTGACGAATGGGCATGTTAAAGTGGATTCAATGAAAGTTTGGGTGGGTCCCAAGTCACAGCTACATGGAAATTGGAAAATTGGAATGGTGGAAACACAGAACGCCTCGTTCCTTCCACCAATTTCATCTTTTTCCTTTACATTATCTTTTTCTTATATAATTATTTATGTAAATAAATGGTGAAAACGTGTTTCATAAACGCGTGGGGCTTCAAAATCTTGAACAAAATGTCGAAGGGTTAATTCCAATGCATTTCCTTGCCATACTATAGAGGGAAAACTCTAGAAACAAGAAAAATAAACAAATACAACTCCACAGTCGGAATCGTAGGAGGACGAAGGCTAAGATTGGAGTGAAACCGAGAAAATAGTTGGTGAGGAAGCCTTTTTGTAAAAATACATGTATACTGGAAGTTGACAGGAATATATAGAACTCAAACTGCCCCAATGCGGACTTTCTCGTGAACAAAGTAAATGTCTAGCTCTACGTACTTTGTTCTTTGATGTTGTATAAGATTTCAAGAGAGATGCACAACATATATGTTATCACGATGGATAACAGTAGCTTGACGTGTAGGCACAAATAATTCTAACAAAAGATTCCGTTGCCAACTAGTCATAGCAATAGCATTAGTGACGATCCCTGTATTTAGGCTCTGCTGTTGAGTGTGAGATGGTGGGTTGCCGTATAGAGGACAAGAAACAATAATATCGCCAAAGAGCACACGCTACCCAGAAGATCGACGTGAGACCAGAACCCAACCGCCCTTCTACGTCGGAATACGCAATTAGTTGGTGTGACATAGAGGAAGAAATAATTAGATCGTGATCAATACTGCCCTTGAGATATCGAATTCAAGAACATGTTTTAGAAATTGAAAATGAGGATCTCGTGGGACGTGCATAAACAAGCAAATTTGTTATACGATTTAGCCTTTAGGTTAGATCTAGGCATGTAAATGTTAGAAATTGCAAGACTCCGACTAACTGTTAGTATAGTGTAAATGTCAGAGATACTGTAAGGCCCCAACTAAATGTCGGATACTAAAATGATATTATTGAATGGTTAGCTTTCAATTTATTAATTGTACAATGAAATTTCTATGATGAATAGTATACTTTTACTATCTTATATTTTGACCACCACTTTTTATATCTATTATCATTTTGGTTTTGTTTTTTTAGCTTTGATCATATTTGACCCTTCCTTTACAAGCTATTATCCATTTTGTACAAGATTTGACTGCATGTATCTTTTAGATATATCTAGAACACTTTCCTTCTCTCCCTATATATCCCTGCAATGCACTTTCTCTTTCTACCTGAAAGTTCTCTTTCGATTCCACCTCCTACAACCTTAAAACGTCATTAAATGTTCACCATTCGTTGATGTAGCCTCCAGAGCTTAGAGCTGGAAATCGATGTTCGACTGCGACGGTGGGTGTTGTTGGCGATGGTGAATGGTTTTGATTGCTGGAGTTACACCTTTGCGCCATCCGGGTGATTGTTTTGATGGTTAGATGTTTGAGTCCTTCTCCAGTTGGGGTCCAATGGCTTCCGATTCTAGGATTTTTCCCTTTTCATTCTAACATTTGATTTGTATTTTTTTTAATCTTAGGATGCAATGCAACGATTTCTATGGTTTTTGCTTTGTCTATACCGGCCACGAATTTCTATGCAATGCGGTCACCGACGGATCAATAAATGGTGGAAATATGTATCGTGAATGCTATAAAGTTCATTTTGTAACATCAAATTCACCATAGAAAGCTTTCTCTTTGATTTGTGTTCCAAAAACAGATGGTTTATTTTCTGTATGCAGATTGCGATGTTATGGACTTATGGACACTAAATATGACAGCGGATGAGATGCTTTTCAACCGGATGTTGGTGAAGAACCAGTGGTTGTAGCGACGTTGATATAGTCATAACAGATGACGATGGAGGAGGTGTGTTGCAAACATATGTAGGTTTTGGCCACCGCCCTTTTACTTTCGCCGATATTCTTAAAACAATATTGCTTAGCGATGGCAACTGGATCGAGGTGTGTTGTGGCAGTGTCCAAATAGACCGGTCAGAATTTGCTTGGGGTACAATGTAGCAGAGAGAAGATGAAGAGCTCAATAAACGCTAACACAAACTTCAGATTCTCCATTAAATTGAAAACTAGGGGCAATCTTTCTCTCTCAAAGAAAACTATGTGCAGCCTTGGATTTTGTTCTATCGGGTGAAAAAACTAAAAAAGTGAAGTAATGATTATTATTAATCAATTCGTGATGTCAGACTCTTTCTTTGGGTAATGAACCCACTACATTACCCTCTTTTTAACATAAAAATATATATTAAAATATAGCTACTAAAAGTGAATATAATCATTATGTTTTTTATTATTTAAGTGAAAGAATTACACGGTTAGTAAAGAAAAATAACGGTTGTTGGTGTTTGTATTTATTACCCGTTTTTTATTGCATAAAAATAAACAACAAACAAATGTTGTGACATTTGCACTTTCGTTTACCGTTTGTTTAATTTTATAGTTACAAGGGGGTCCGTCGCAACACGCGTTTTGGACTCAAGTTTTGTAACTTTCAAAATGTGTCTCACCGTAATACTCGTGAGTTTATAATTCATGAGTGGCCCATCGCAACACGTGGGCGGGTCACCGTCTCGTTTATCTAGATTACAGAACAAAAAAACATCAATAACCTAACAGACCCATAAACTTATACTATAAACCTTAATCTAATACATTTCAATAAAAGCTTTCAATCAAAAAATTCAAAAAATTGTGAATTTAAATCTTTTAAAATATAGATGGGAAGATTCTAACCGTTTAAAATTTTCAACAAATATGAACGACAAATTGTTTGTCGTTTACATTATTACATTAAACCTCACATATTTTGATTTGATACATCATCATGTCCTTTTGTATACATTGTTTTCATAAATAAAAGGTATATTGAAATTTGAAGTATCAAACAAATCGTCGTGTTCACATCGATTTTGACAGAATTCGTAGAATAACCCATTGACTGTTTTTGAGGTCGGTTGGATTGGCTTGAACGGACCACATAGTTTACGTGGTGGTTCGGCTTTTTCGTTTTGATCCAATTTTTTTTTCTTTTAATTATATTGCTAGATCGATATAATTAAAAAGATATTTTGATGATAAAATGATGGTTACTTAACTAAAAAAATCATGTGCTTATATCTTGTAAAGTATAATTGTTGTGATTTTGTTGTTATTAAAATTATTACCAGTTAATAATTTTTTTTTTTTGGAATCTAATTTCATTGATTAAAACAACGGTTACAACTCAACATGAAGTGCAAGGGAGGCGGGCAATAAGCTGCGCCGTCAACCCCTTCTGAATAGCAAAGCCTAACCGAGTGAAAACCACATTCAAACCACTAGGAGTCGTCACATTCTCATTCATGACCTTCTAGACGCGGGTCAAGGTATCCACAGCTACCGGGGCAAGGAAACCGAAGGTGTCAAACGCAAAAGGCACGAACACATGTTGATTCGCCCGACACGCTTCCTCATGTTTGCGCACTTTCCCTGCAACAGCATTCGTTGCAGCCTGGCCTGCCCGAAAACCAGAGCCTTTGAACCCCACGAGAGAGGAAACCCAGTAAGGTCGACACAGTCATGTTTCCCATGCGTCCACCCAAAGACGAGGACGTCCGCCGGTCGAAGGGAGGAGCACCCATCCGCTGGATCCGACAAAAAATTAACCGGGGCTTCCTTCTTTGCAGATATCCGGGCTCTATTAATTAATTATATATATATATACAATAGGAATTAGTCATGAATAGTAAACTTTTACTTTCTTTCATTTCAACCACAAACATTTTCTTAATTTTACAGTTTTAGTCCATGTTCTTTTTCTTTTTTATACTTTCGCCACTATTGTTTTTTAATTTAATACTTTAACCACATGACTTTTAAAGGTTTAACATTTTATACCCCTTAATACTTTCGTTTTTAATATGTTTTTTATAGTTATATATATATATATATATATATACAATAGGAATTAGTCATGAATAGTAAACTTTTACTTTCTTTCATTTCAACCACAAACATTTTCTTAATTTTACAGTTTTAGTCCATGTTTTTTTTTTCTTTTTTATACTTTAACCACATGACTTTTAAAGGTCTAACATTTTATACCCCTTAATACTTTCGTTTTTAATATGTTTTTTTATAGTTTTATAGTTTTATACTTTGACCTACGTTTTAAACGCCTTAACTTTTATACTTTCAGTTTTAGTATACTTTTTGAATTTTCGACTTTGACCACAACTTTTTTTATACCCCTTAATACTTTCGTTTTTAATATGTTTTTTATAGTTTTATAGTTTCATACTTTGACCTACGTTTTAAACGCCTTAACTTTTATACTTTCAGTTTTAGTATACTTTTTGAATTTTCGACTTTGACCACAACTTTTTTATAGTTTTATACTTTAACCACGAAACTTATAGTGTTTTACGTTTTATGTCCCTTAGCTTTTCTACTTTCGTTTTTAGTATACTTCTTATAGTTTTATACTTTGACTATGAAACTTTTAGAATTTTACGTTTATACCCCTAACTTCTCAACTTTTGTTTTTAATATACTTTTAGAGATTTTGACTTTGACCACTATTTTTTTGTTGTTTAATACTTTGACCATATTAAAATGTCTATTACTTACACTGACGGGTAAATGGGCGTCCCACCGTGAAACGTTTTATACTCTTAACTTTTCTACTCTATTTTATTTAGCCACGACACTTTTAACTTTCTACTTTCGCTTTTAGTATACTTCTATAGTTTTATACTTTCACCACGAGACTTTTCTACTTTCGCTTTTGTAATTTTAGAGTTTTCGACTTTGGCCACGGCGTTTCAGAAAATGGGTGGCCCGCCACGAAGCGCGGGCGGGTCACCATCTTGTTTATTTATATGAAATAATGATAGTTGATTAATTAATATTACCTTTATAAAACAAAGATAAGAGTGAAAATCATGGGTTGAGTCTGGTCTATAACTTTTTTTTAACGGCTAATTTGGATCACTGATGGGGACATTACACCACCCACCCAATCATCTCCAGTCCCCATCAGGAAGAAACTTACCAACTTTTTTTAACGGCAAATTTGAATCACTGATGGGGACATTACACCACCCACCCGATCATCTCCAGTCCCCATCAGAAGGAAACTCACCACTGGTGAGAAAACCCCTTGGCCCAACTTGTAACACCCATTTTTTATTCTTTTGTTAGGGTATGTTTGAGTGTGCTTATTTTAGTTCAAAAGCACTTTTGAGTAAAAGTACTTATTAGCTTATTACCTTTTGAAAAGAAGTTATTTAAAAAAAATGTTTGGATTAGCTTTTATGGTGTGAAAAGTAGTTTATATGTGTAAATGACCAAAAATGACATTCTTTATATATGAATTAGGTAGGCCATGGGTTATTGTGGGGTAGTATGGTAATTTTGTTGTCTAAAAGTCAAATGGAGTTTTAAAAGCCAAGTTTTTGGTGCTTTTAGAAATCTCATTTTTACTCATTCACCAAAAGTCATTTAGACAAGTGCTTTTGGTCTATCCAAACAATATTTTTAACTTATTGACTTTTTGAAAAGCCAATAAGTCAATAAGTTGTTTTCTAATGGTTATCCAAACATGGTCTTACAAGTGTGACTTGAACCCAAGACCTCTTAATAAGGGGTCATACACCTTTGCTACTAGGCTAAGCTAGTGGGTGTGGTCGGGTCTATAACTAACTGAATTTCATTTGGGTCTTGAGGATGTGTAGACTTGTAGTCGATACTTACATGTTTCATTCCATTGCAAGCTAGAGCCAGCGGCTTGGGCATGGGTTTCTATTAAGGGGTGACCATCTCGTGAGTCGATTCGAGAAATAACTATAGATTACCTTGACATTATCATTGATATATACTCTTGCGTAAATCAACCGTATTGTATTGTATGTGAAAATTTAGTGTTGTAAATGATTCGAGTTCTTAGCGATTTATTAAATTTATCAAACTTAAACGATATCAACCATGGCTTCTTACTAATACTTTTGAGTTGTTCAAAGCTCACGAGTCGAGATCCGTCAAACGATCGAATAGAGTTCGAACTTAGACTAGATGGCCGAGTTTGGCTCCGGTCATTAGTAACAACCGCTTAAACAAACATTCTTGGTACAAAGATGAACTAGGAAAAGATAGTTGTATAAACATACATATGTTTCAGAGATTCGGGTGGGTCGGGTGTGGGTTGCTAACGCCATGTTAAACGGCCTACAGTCGACCCACACCCCGGACTGACCCCTCATTTAGTTTCTTCATCCGTACTTGGTGACAAAGGATCAGACTTCCTTCTCTTGGGCTCATTGTCCCCCAAATGAAGTGCAAACCCAAGATCCTCATCGGTCCCGCTTTTCAATGCGCTTAGATTCTCAGACACCACCCTACACCGCCGCTCATTTCTATGGAACAGCGAGTGCCCGTTGAAACTTGGAATGAATTGATGCTCGATACTCGGGCCCACATTAAACCCATCTTCCAAATGGGCTGCATTTTCAGTAGGAGACAGATTGATATCAGGACCACCAACGGATGACCCGTCTTCTAAGGGAATGTGTTGTTGGATGTGAAGCCCTAACGGCTCTGCGTTGTCTTTAGGTAGCACTGTTTCTTGTGGTGAAGAGTCCCCGCCTGTAGAACCAACCACAGTTGCTGATGCAGCTCTTTGTTCTTGCACCGCACCTGCGCCATATAATCATAAAAATATCAATAAAACATATATAAAAAGCCCAACTTTAAAAGATAATAACAACTTCCACGTTCCAAACCTTTGAGAGCATCACTAGTTGTAATAAGATCAAGTTCAAGAAGATTAAGCAGGCGACCAAGGTCAACACCACTCGTCCAGTTTTCAGGTGGTTGACCGACTTTAAGTTTAAGCCGACCCCGGTTTGCTGTCCCACCCCATATTATCCCAATGGGTCTCGGTTTCTCCTCCTTTTCACCTTTTAAGATGATGAGGCTTCCGCTATCGCCTTCAAGGTCAAATGTCTGTTGGTTTTCTCCAACAACTAGAAAATCAGTAAAAAAGCAAATGCCCTTTTCATCATTATATTCAAGAGCGTAAGCCAGGACCGTTCCCTTAGTCAACCCGGAGCTTCTACCAACTTTCATCACTTTCTTGCCAATAAGAGTATTAATAGGAGATTGCAAATCTATGATATTAACATCTCCAATTTCTCCAACATCTTTTACAGATGTAGTGACAGTGGACATGTCAAAATCATCACTGAACGGGATGAACGCCCCATCGGCTCTCACAAATGTCTCTGCATGTGCATCACATTCCAAACTTTAATCATAGAAATTATTGTTTTATATGAGTCACACAGTTCAAAATCACATTCTAGAAACTATATGTGCTGATTCCTTGGTTTAAAAAAGCATGAGGAGCTCCAAGATGTTACTAATTCCTTATTTAGAACCAGAAATTGCGTCTCTCGCATTTGTTTTACATATCAACCATTCAACCTTATTATCAAGTAACCCTTTTGTAAATTCATCTCTTTGGTTGTTTTTACATATAAGCCTCCTAGAGGCCCTATTTTTGACCGTTTTCAACCCGGAAGTACATGTGTCGTCTAAAACCAAGGCTGATCCTTCTTACTTCTATTTCAATAACTGCAAAAGTTGGTAGGCATATGATGACAATGTTTAAAAAAAGCTAACCTGGGTTAATTCCAGCAAAGATGCCATACCAAAGGTCATCTGTGATAAATGAAGTAGCTCTCTCCACCGCACCAAGATATATCCCCGGTCCAAGTGTTGGTGGCAAAGGATGAAACATCTTCTGATTTGGATAATCTAAATTTACAGCCACATGGCGGTTTGTGAGAAAACCAACTTGTCTGTTGCCTGTTTGGCTTCTCACGATAGCGCCCAACGTTCCGTAGGTCTCTTGACTTGCTACCTATCATACAGAAAAAGTGACTTTTTTTTTTAAGATAAGTTGATTATTTATTTAACCTTTTTAATTATCAGATGCCTTTAAAAACAAAAAAAGGAACAACTTTTTACCTATAATATCTACAATAGATAGACCACCACTCTTTAACCAGTCATTTTCATATAAAGTTAACTACTTGATCAATGATTTCAACATAAAGAAATCAATAACAGTGGTTGATCATTGAGGCAACTTTAAATCATATCCAATAAGTAAAGATTGCATAGCATCCAATAATACCTGAGAACCTGAACCGATACATGAACCACTTCCACGAAGATCATCCACAATATCAGTGTACAACTGTTCCTTGCTTGTAGGTTCAGGTGCACCAAAGTATGAAAATTCCACAACATCCACATCACACCACACACTTCCGGGTCCCTGTTGGATTACAAAGAGATCCACCAACAAAAATGAACATTTTGAAGAATCATAAATTATAACAATGCATAAGTAATGCAATAGGATGTTCTTTAGTACCTCCAAAATAGTGGGTAGACACTGAATTGGGCTAAGCCATTGTTTATGAACTTTACGAGAAACAAACACTAAGATTGCGGGTATATCTGTCAACACACCCCTACGGATCCTAAATCCAATTGCAGTACCAAGACTGTAACAACGCAAAATCTTACTATGAGATGCCCGTATAGTCATTAGCTCAAGCAAAGTGGTTGCTTGGTGCCCTTTAGGTAACCTGCCTATGGATTCAGGCAAAACTCCCTTTTGTAAGTTGACAAAATAGTTTGTTCTTTCTTCAGCAGCATCACTTAGTCTACTGGAGGTAGGCCATGAAAAGTAAGCAGCGTTGCTATCCGGGTGCTGTCCGGCGGATGCATAGGGTTGAAGCGTTGGCGGATTAAACGATGGGAGATTAGACTGAGTGTAACAAGTCCTCTCCAAATCCAATGCCGATTCTTCAGATGGTGTTGATCCAGATGAACGAACTCGCGTGTTTACTCGAGGTGGATTTGGATCCATAAGCACTCAACCAAGAAAACAGCACCTGGAGTACTGATTGTGTTAGTTCTCAGGCCATATCAAAAGCGTTCAATACATATTGACATGATAATGAATTCAGTGAGGCATTTATACAAACACCTTATGGGTGGTTATATAACACACTTCCACACATATACACATATTGACATGATATTGAATTCAGTGAGGCATTTATACAAACACCTTATGGGTGGTTATATAACACACTTCCACACATATACACATATTGACATGATATTGAATTCAGTGAGGCATTTATACAAACACCTTATGGGTGGTTATATAACACACTTCCACACATATACACATATTGATATGATAGTGAATTCAGTGAGGCATTTATACAAACACCTTATGGGTGGTTATATAACATAGGAGGTGAAGCTCAAAATCTACAATCTTTAACTTGTATAGATTAAAACCCTAACCAATTTAGCTTTTGCAATCACCTAAAAGGCTAAAACAGAGCATAACTCAAAACTTGAAGTATATATGACGTATAATTATACAAATTAAATAACCAGAACTCACAGAAAGCAAACATGAATGAAAAGTTGGCGCAATTCAAGCATCCAAGAACAGTAGCAGGAGAATCAGAACAATCACGTCAACTAATTGACCACTATATTTGTAGAAATTACAGAATTAAAATACAAAACCTTAGAAAAATGATCAAATAAGAGAAAAAAGCTCACGAATTGGGAGTTTTGTCGCCGAATTTGAATTGTAATCTTGAAAAGATTTGACGACTATACATACATGATCATGTAAAGAAAAGAAAGGGTTAATAAGCAGGAGTGGAGTGTTGGAATGATCTGGTAGGGGAGGAACCACGATAACAACGGTGGGGTAGCTCGGAGATCTGGCCATCTGGGCCTGGCTTTTGAGGTTTGAATATTGATTGATGTTTTGGTTACTTTATTGGGCATTGGGCCAAGTGGAGGAGGTGTACGCCTGTACTCATATGAAATAAACCAATCCACCAATCCACCAACACAAGTACACAACTGCAGTTGCCATTTGTCAGACTTTATTTTATGTACTTTATTTTTCTACAAAATGGAGAGAATGTGCATTTTTGAGTTGGAAAAACCGTTTTTGACTCGAATCGGTCCGGTTGAAATCGTTTCAGGTTTCAGGTTAGGTTAACAAAAGTCAAGCTGGTATTTTTTACTGGCTTGATTTTGGGTCTGATTTTTATGGGGATGATAATTGGTTTTTTATCGGTTTGATTTTGAAACTAGTTTTATTTCGGTTAGTGTCAGTTTATTTAGGGTATGAATTTAGAAACCGATCTCAAATCTACCGTTTGAATAAGGTTTGAAGTGAAACCGGTTTGGGTGGGGTATTGAAAGAGGATTGGTTTTAGTTTTTTAGTTTGCAATTTTTGGGATGAGTTTGGTTTGTTTATGAGTCGAGTAGCAAGTTACACATTGAGGCTTGAAATCTTGTTGTAGCCAGAAAAAAAAATTAGCCTACAAGATTAACTTGAAACATAAAAGTTAATTTTAGCCTGAAATTCTTGTTAACCACACACATCAATGATTAATACACTTTATCTAAGGACTTTTGAGTTTTGGCCCAAAATAATTTATTTGGGCCATACATATTATAGCAAACAAGTTAAGTGGGGCTCAATTCGCATGTTATACTCTTATATTCAAGTTATATCATATGATTTTAACAGAATAATAGAGGGGTTATTATGAAAAGTTTGATTTGGTTAAGAATGATAAGAAAGATTCATAGTTATCAGATTATCAATTAAATGAAGATCTATGACCCAAAGTTTTTTCGGTGTAGAATTAAAAAGAAAAAAAAGATGGAATGACATTTTAGACTTTTTATCAAGTTCCCCCGTTTTTTAAACATTCATAACTCTTAGATAAGACATTATTTTAAAAGAAAATTACATATAAAAACGAGTGTTGTTTATCTTTAAAACGCGTACAATGTCGTTATATATAAAATAAAAAAATTACTCTTTCGATTCTATAAAAATGTTCAGATCATTGTGTCATATTGTGTCAAAAATCGGAAGAGTAATATTTTTTTTTATTTTATATATAGCAACACTATACGCGTTTTAAAGATAAAAAACGTTTGTTTTTATGGTGTAATTAAAAAAAATAATGCCGTATATGAAAGTTATGAATATTTTAAAAAAAAAATAGAAAACTTAATTAAAAGTCAACAAAGATGGCTAAGACCAAATTGTCTCTCATTTTTTTTTATAAAATCAAGATCCAATGGCTGGAATTCTTTCTTATCCATCTTACCCAAACCAAACTTCTCATCTAAACATTTCTCATGATTTTAAATAGTAAAGCATTCATATCATATTTGTGTGAGTGGAGTCCTTAAAATTTGAGATTTTATTGTGAGTCGTTGTGAGTAGAAGAGAGGAAAAAGATTGTTCATCTCTATATTTGTCTATTTGATTAAAAAAACTCTTCATTCGGGATCATTCGTGAACAAATTTAATTCTTAATGACTAACACAAACAAAATCCGCGTTCAGCTATGTGTTATTGAACACGTTCAATGCTAAATTAATGAAAATAAACAAGGCTTCATTCTGTTTGGTTCAATTTGTTTACGATCCTAGGGCTGAGCATGAACAGAAAAGCGGACTGAACCAAGACTAAAGTTAAGATATCTACTTGACCGGTTTAGCTTGGTTCCAGGCAATTATTTAGTTTGTATCATATTTGTTATTTAACCAAAAATGGTATTATGGAAAAATTAAGTTTAGAAAAAGGAAAGAAAAGATAAGAAAATGAAAGGAAATGAAGTCCTTTTTCAATTTCGAAAGAAAAGAAAACAAAAGAATTTAGCATAGTTTTCCTTTCATTCAATTTCTTATCCTTCTTTAAGTGAAACTCGAGAACACAACATGTTTTATTTTCTTTTCCTTCCTTAAAATGAAACTCAAAATACAAACGCATTTTCATTTCTTTCTTTTCCCTTCTTAAGTGAACTCGGAAACGGAGCGTTAAGGAATAGTTTCCGCACTTTTACCGACTAAATCTAATCATCAAAGGGTAAGGTGTTAACAAGTTAGAGTGTGTAAGTTAGTGGTTTCTAAATGAAACCCAACTCTAATCAAATACAAAAGGGTTTTCTATTCTCACGTCACCGGGCTGTCCCCAGTGATCTAAAGGTTGTCCACAATATTTTTGAAAAGATAAAGTTTAAAAAGTTAGATAATCGTCCGATACAACCTTAGACGTACGGAAACTCGAAAAGTGGTGTGAGATTAGATTCGTAATTGTCTTGATTAGGCCATCCAAATCAATATTTCATGAAATAATCATCTAAATTAATCTCAAACAATGAGTTTCATATTACATACAGAGATCGCAAGAATTAGGATCGGAGTTATTAATTAACATAATACAGATCGGCTAACTCATCCAAACTAAGATTCAAATCGGAACTCTCAACCATCCACAACAGATGATCAAACAACACAACCTCGCAATTGACAACCAAAACTCCATTTTCATTTTCACCGTCAACGGAACTTGAATTTCCGATCAAAGCATTCACGAGCGGATGACTTAAATACTTGGAATCAATCACATACCGTTTCCTGGCGCTTCCGACGAAAACGGTTTCCTGAATCTGTTCTCCTCCGGAATCTGCGGATCCATGTGGATGTTCGTCGGCGATACTGGATCTGGATCTTCGATTGATGGAGGAGGAATTTCGGAGAAGTTGCGTTGAGAGGGACTTGCACTTGCGGAGCATGAAATTGATTTTCTTCATGAATTGATTGTTGTAGAATGATTGAAAAGTATTATTGGTTAGTTGCTGGGAATTAGGTTTTGAACTTTTGGTGGTGATATGAATCATATGATAGATGAGTTCATGTATATATATACACGTAATAACTCACGTGGAGGGGAAGGGTGGTGTGATATGGATGTTTTTTTAGAAGGGAATATTACTACAATAGAAAATTAGAAAATTAGAAAATTAGATAATGTTGAGTATAGGAGTCATCTTAACACCATCCCCGAATGTTCTTTCCATAAACACTCATAGTTATTATTTACATGAGTAAACTTCGTTTTTAATATCTAACGTTTGTACATTTTAATAATTTTAGTTTCAACTTTAAAAAAATCATAATTTAGTGTCTCACATTTCTTTTCTTTTTATAATTTTGGTTTCAACGTGAACAGTTGTTTAAAGAGCCGTTAGACTGCCCTCATGTGGTCCCCACATGAGGTGTACTTTTGTCATTTCCGTTTGTTTTAACTCATACTTTAAAATAAACGGAAATAACAAAAATACCTCTCACATGGGGACCATGTGAGAGCAGTCCAACGGCTCTTTAAACGGTTGTTAACGTTGTAACCAAAATTGAAAAGAAAATGAAGTATGAGACACTAAATTGGGATCTCCGAAAAGTTGAGACTAAAATTGTTCAAATGTGCAAACGTTTGGGACTAAACACGAAGTTTACTCTTTACATCAACTTCTTACCCGTCTTTTTCACAAATAGGTTTTTATCTAAATATCGCAGACAAACACCCGATGCATTATTTACCCATTTATTAATATTATTGTGTGTGGAAAAAATGGAAAAATATAAATTGCTTGCATTCTCACATGTAGCCAACTGCATGATCCAAGGGCAGCCCCATGGGCACCCACCACCAATGCCGCCCTTGTGAAGGGTTATGCCAAGACGACTAAGGGCGTCACTAAGGGCTAAGCGTTGGGCATCGTCTAATGAAGGCTCATGGTTTAGTAGGCGATTAGGTTATTAAAGCAAATTGCCAAGTCTATAAAAACATTTACTAAGTGTCTGTTAAGCTTTTAGTCTTCAGTTTTCGATGTCCATTTTGGTCATTTTAATCGGTCAATATCTATTTCTCGTTATAATCTTAAAACCATATTGTCATAAATAATAAAATTGATGTTATGTCGTGTTTTTTTATCGATGGGAATTTGTTGGGAAAACATAATAGTATGGATCTATTGTATCAAGGATGAGAATGTGTCATGACACAAGTAGGTAAGGAGAAAGTTTGGTGGTAAGGTAAGGACTTTCAAATTAGAAGGTTGCAGTTTAGAACGTTGAAGTGTGATAATTTGAAAATAAAATAGGAAAGAGAGTGTGTTCGGTGTTAAGTTTTTTTGTTAAGACTCAAGACGCAACATGTTATATGTGATACGTAAGGAATTAATAATTAGGGTTGGGTTATTTCAAAAAAGCTCTTATTGTTAAGAAGCCTAAGAATGGTTTTCTAAAACTCATAAACGTCTTAAGCGTGTACACAATAATAAAATAATAACAAATTTATCTAATGTATAAAAAACAAGGAATAAATAACATAAAAAAGTTAAAATGTAAATCATAATAATGAATACATTTTACACAATGAGCTGAAACATAAGACATAATAATCTGAACATGACTATGTTCACTACAACAAAATTTTGAATTATTCACACTTTTTTTTTCACATTTTTAGAAACCGTGACTTTTTTTTCATAAAGTTCACAATTAAAAACGTTTAAAATTTATTCACACTTATAAGTGTTTAATATGTGAAAAGTTATTAAAAACCTTACGCTTTTATATGTAAAAAAAATGTTCACATTTCGAAAAGTGAAATAAATATTATAAAACTAATTCACACTTATACATGTGAAGAAACATGAAATTTTATCACGTACTTGAAAGTGAAGAAAAAATATTTTTTGTCACATTTTCAAGTGTGAAAGAAAAACCAAAATTTTCACTTATAGAAGTGTGAACTTTTTATTTTAAGGGTACCTTTGTAAATTCACATATAGAAGTGTGAACTTTTTCATAAAAAAATATTTGTCTCAAAAAATACTTGTGAACTTTCTAAACGGTTTATGAATCGTTACTTATCCAGCCAACCGGCCCCTCGAGAAAAGTTTGGACATCTAAAACTTGGACGCAACCGCTCGTTTTCCCAAATCATTTCCCCAAATTTGGACGCAGGCGCTCAATCGCAACTCAATCACCATCATCTTCGTGCCCTACTTGCGTCTCCTCGAATTCCGATCAACTACATCTCACCGGTATGCATTTCTTCGAATCCTAATTACTCTTAATTCGATTCTACGATCATTTCTCAATCCGTCCGTCGTATTTTGAGAACTTTTGATCGGAGATACTGATTAGATAATCGGTTTCGTGATGACTCGTTCTGTTTAGAATTGCTAATGGAAAGCGTAATTTTTCATTTGGATTGATCTCCAATGAGTTGAGGTTCGATTGATCTCTCCATTGAATCCGAGGTTAGTTCACACTTCATACTCTTAATCTCCATGAATTTACACCATATGCAGTTGAATTCAAGTGTTTTTTTTAAGTTGATATGAATGTACACTATCTGATGGTGAAAATCGAATCTTCATACTTAACAATGTCGAGTCGTAAGCGTTTCTCTTCGAGAATTAGGTTAAATGATTGTTTCATATCTCGTAGATATACAGTTAATGATAATCGATTCTGTTCGAGGATTTTGACCGGATAATCTTATTGTTTGAGCATCATAGATCATACAATCATATATGCGCGTGAATTCTGACTGTGATTTATAATTTATCTAGGATAAACTCATAATTTTGTAGGATGGATGTGTATTTGATGCGAAGTGAGAACTGAGAAGCTCACTAGATATATTGATCTAATGTCATGACAAATTTTACATAAGTTGAGGAAATTGAGCTGAAATTGATATCAGGAAACAAATTGCTTTTTTGATTGACTATGCTTAAAGTTAGTGTCACTATGTTGGTTCTGTAAAAAAAGGAATGTAGTTTTATTTGCTTAAAGCATAACAGTTCTTATTAAGAGAATAAATGTTACTCTTGGATGGAATATGATTAAGATTTAAGACTAATGTTGATTCATGGTGTTAAAGAGGGTTGCTGAAACTTGTTGTATATGCTAAACCTGCTATAATTGTAACATTAGGGTATGTTATGAGGCTGTAAATATAACACTTAAAACAACTATGATGAATCATGTGAAAAACTTAAGGCATATAGTATGTGAAAATTGATCTTGGCCTGTTTTTATTGTTTATAAGGAGGTATTAAGGGATGGTTAAGGGTCTGATGGGTTTTAGTATTCATGGAAGTGATCAAACAAAATTTTAAGCAAACTTTTGTGTGATCCGTTTTTGACAGCTTGCTGTCCAGAATTTGGGTCGACTTTGAAAGGTCATAACTCACTCAATTCCTAACGGAATTGAGTGATTTTTTTCCCCAGAATTTACCTTAATGTGTTAGCTTTCAAGTCCAGGGGTGACATTCTATTTGACTGAGTTTTGGACCTCCGTTCTGCTGCTGCAAAATCAGTTCGCAGTTGTTTTCTGATATATGTTAAGAAAATAAGTTAATTGACTTGTCTAAACAATTTGAATGACTTAGATTTTTGGCATGGTTGATCCTTATATATATGGGCTGCTGTAGTTAAATTCTGGGATCTAAACTAAAAGTGAAAAGCCTCGAACTTGACAGTTTTAGGAGCCGTATTTTGATTCGCAAGTTGTAAGTAATTGCTAGGGTTCTTGTTCAGTTAGGTTTAATTGATGAAAACTCTTTACGTTTTGATGATTCAATGGCTGTTGTTGAAAAACACATCTCAAAAATCGAACTTCAAATGGTTTTATCAGGTTTATTGTCAAAATCTTTGGTGGATCCTTTAGCAATAAGGCAGTGTGGTTGTACGATTTGAAATGATCATCTGATTATTGTGTTTTCTTCTTGTTGTTGTTAGTTTGGTTCCCTGAAATGGATTCTAATAATTTGATTGTTTAATAATAGTATTTGACATGATAATAGAATTTGAAGTTTAGAGAAAAGGAAACAATTGGCTCATGCATATTTTAGTACAACAATGTTAGATAGACAAAACAAGTTCTGCAGTCGGCAACTGTTTGTAGATTTCAACATATTTAAAAAACCATTACCCATTACATGTTGCGGTCCATAAAAAGAAAGCGACTTGCACAGGAAAGCTGTAGGGTTGGTGAGTGTAGCTGTGGATATCAGGACAAGTTATGTAACTTGAAAGTGGTTTATTAAGTTATGGAACTTTTTGCCTCTTTCATGTCTTTATTAAAGATGAATTAAGTTAGTTAATATGAAACTGGTAGAACTAAATTGATAAGAGCTTAACAGACAGACTATGAGGTAGGTTAAAAATTGGGATAGAAAGTAGAAGTATCCAAGTTATGAAGTCGAGGATATCCATAGACCATATGTAAGAATTGAAATGCTTCTTGTGGTCTTACAAGGACTTGATAAGGGTCTGTAAACTAATTAGAAGGCGTTATTATAGTTGTTTATTAATTTAGACTTGTTTGAAAGTAATTGTTTTTGACAATGAAGTTGGTATTGATAAATAAATAGGGAATAAATATGCAACCGGACAAGCATTTCTGTCACAAAGCACCTTCATCCGAAGTGCAACCGGATTTCTCTTGAAGGATGAAGAAAAGTCTGTCACTACTCTTACCAACGAGTAATCTCCGATAACAGACCAAGGTATGTTGTCCCCCTGCTTCAAAACCTAATGTTTCAAAGTTTCATGAGAACACATTATGTGATAAGAATCTCTCAGATTCTCAAAAGTATTATTTTGATTAATACTTTGTTTGAGAAAATTGTTTTGATTAATACTTTGTCCACGGATTTTGTTGTGTTGTTGCAGTTGGTACCTGGTGGTTCTTCAGACCCGGAATGAGCGTGACATTATTTTGGCGAGGAGAGGAGAAATGATTTGCGTGTTTTACTTAATTCTGTTTTTGCTTGTTTTCGATCTGGATTAATGCATTGATTTGCTTGTTTTAGAACTATGATTTTCTTCACCCATTACAATGCTTTTGCAAACTATTTGAATAAGGTTTTGAAGGTTTTGAACTTGCACAAAGTTTAGGATCATTTCCTAGTTAATTACAAGTTATGACCAGTGGAAACATACTCTTGCTTTTTCCATGCCAATATATTAGATCTCATATTCACCTTCTGCCATGTGTATTTCATCTCATTCGGTGTTATTTTTCACACTTGAAAGCATGAACTTATTGTTGTAATTTTTCACACTTGAAAGTGTGAACATATTTTTACAATATGTTCACACTTGAAAGTGTGAAGAATTATAACAAGATGTTCACACTTTAAAGTGTGATAAATTACAAAAATATGTTCACACTTTTAAGTGTGAAAAATTACAGCAATATGTTCATGCTTATAAGTGTGAAGATTTGATATTATTTTGTAACACCAACTTTTTTTACACCCAATTCAAGTGTGAACAATATTATTTTACACATTTTTAAATGTGAATAACTGGACCAAAAATATGTGAATAATTGATTTACTTGTTGTAGTGGTTACAATAAGCTGAAACATAAAACAAAATTCCTGAACGGTGTCACAATAACTAAAATATCTTATTTTGAAAAGAGTTAAGTTCGCTTTGGTCCCCAAGCGTTTGTACATTTTAACACTTCTAGTCCAATTTCAAAAATTATAACATTTCAGGGCCTGTACTTTTAATTTCTTAACAATTTTAGTCACATTTTGAAATCCCATCCAAATTAACGGCTGAAATCCATCAAATGAGGGCTATTTTTTAATTGAACCCTTTTCCCTTTTATTTATGTGATACAAGGGAAAAGGGTTCAATAACAAAAATAGCCCTCGTTTGACGGATTTAGCCGTTAATTTGGATGAGATTTTAAAAAGTGACTAAAATTGTTAAGAAACTGAAAGTATAGGCCCTGAAATGTTATAGTTTTTGAAATTGGACTAGAAGTGTTAAAATGTGTAAAGCTTGAGAACCAAAAGCGAAGTTAACTCTTTTGAAAAAAAAATGTTAGGCTTGAAATCCTTCTTACACATCTTACTCTACATCTTAAAGCTTTGAATGGTTTTCATTTAGATGCTTATAATATATAACTTTTTATGTTATAATATAATTATAAAATAAAAAAACCAAAACAAAATAATAAAATTATTTACTAGAGGGGATGAATAGGAATATATTTTGGATGATTTAATCTGATTTTATGATGGATATTCATAACTTATGCAGAATCAAATCATGGATTTCGAGCTGTTGCTCAAAAAGTTAGAAAACAAAATAATAATAAGTTTAGGTCGATGGGAAACCAACAATATAATTGTACTTCCTTTCGTGAGACATGTGAATATTAATAGATATTTATGTCATATGTCCATTTATTTTATTATATATTTAATCAATTCTAATCACTTTATGAATTATTTCAACCAACCACTTATGTATAATACATAGACATACTATTTGAATAAAAAAAGATAAGAGATGATATATAATGTTTATTGACTTTTTCATTTAAATATATTCTCATCAATTTTCTTAATCTTAAATGTATTTTGTATACTATAAAAACCAATAGTATTTGTTTAATTCCTCAATTTCACTCCACTACTATCATCCAAAGGGTCAAAAACAAAAGTATGCCCGTAAAGAAGTTATGGATACCGCTATCCGAATATCACATGCAGATATCTTATGTGTAAACTTTTTGAAGTAGTGCAACACATTATTGTACGTCAAACAAATTGTGACACCGTTTGGGAATTTCCGTAAGTTCTCGAAATGGAATGTATATACACTAAGTCAGTAACCCGTGTACTACACGTAGGGCTGTTAATCGGGTCAACCCGATCGGGTTTCGGGTTATTAGGGTCGGGTTAGTCGGGTTTTTTAAAAAGAATATCTCACCCGCAACCCGACCCTATTAAGATTCGGGTTACTAGGGTTCGGGTTAGTCGGGTTTCGGGTTAATAGGGTCGGGTTAGTCGGGTTTCGGGTTAATACTGTTTGTAAGTACCTAAGGTTGATGATTAACAAGAAGAATACGGAAAAAAAGTATATAACTTGGCATCTTTTACTTTTTAAAATTAAATACAAGTATATATAATAAGTTTAAGGCTGGACACAAATAATACTGAGATTTATGATTTATCAAAATCTTCATATATGAAGTTTTTAAAAGGAACATAGAGGGTGACATTTGTGAAGTCAACAAAAAAAAAGGAATCAAACAACAAATACTATCCATTGTTTTCAAATCACAGAGTATAAAGACTTAAAATTCAAAAACATATAGATCAACGCTCGGCTATTTGACATAAACCTTGTTATGTATTTCATTATATTTTCCTTAACATATTATTAAATTATAATTATTTTAGTTACTAAATTATCCAGGTCATTTCACAACCCCTTTAGATTATATATAAATTCAAACTAAACTCTCTACTACTCGGGTTATTCGGGTTAACCCGAAACCCAAAATATTTTTAAAAAATAACCCGAAGCCCGACCCTAACTACAATTCGGGTTTGTCGGGTTAACCCGATTAACCTAATTAAGCCTTTTAGACCCTAATAGACCCGACCCTGATTATCTTATTCGGGTTCGGGTAGGGTCGGGTTAGTCGGGTTCGGGTATTTTCGACACCCCTAACTACACGGGTTGAATTTAGGTTCATAATATTAACTAAATATAAAAAACGATTAAGAAATTTGAAAATAATTAACGACATAATTTATTATAAAATATTAACTGATAATTTAATACATTAAAAATGACAAATTCCTTATTTGTTTTCTTAAAAAGACACAAATTATTGAGTAATTTATCAAATCTACATTATGTATGCCAATTTTTTGAAAATGAAAATTTAATTTAGATAAAATTGGTAATTAGTCTTAATTGGTAATTTACTAAATTGATAATTGAATCTGGTTTCGACATGTGGCAGTGCTGATGTGGACACCTTAAAAAGAAGACATGTGATAATTGAAACCATTATATAAATATACATTACAAATTGATGGTGAATAGTGGACATTTTGTTCTTCTTAGTTTGGCCACAGCTCTTTCATTTTTGTTACACTTTACCCCCCCCCCCGCCCATGGTTTTTGTCAAAACCGTTTGCGTCATCTTTCACTCTCTCTAAACTCTTTCTCTGTCTCCAAACTCTTCTCTCTAAACTCTTTCTCTGTCTCCAAACTCTTTATCTCTCTACAAAATTGCAAGCTTTTGAATCTTCTGATATTGATTTTGTTAATGATGAAGGTTGTTTTGTTGGTTGAGATTCGTTACTCGATGAGCGAATTCGAGGGGCGCGTCAGTGGATATATAGGTGGGAGTGAGAAGGTTATGGAGATTTGTTGATTGTTCCAGAAAGAATCTAGATGCTTCTTGAATATGTACACAGGTTCGTATGCTTTGCTTCTAAAATTTCTCCGGTTCAAAATTTTCAAGTATTTGTAGTTTACTCTAAATGATGGTGTTCTGTTTTAGGGTTTTTAGCCCTTTCGTGGTTTTCCGGTGGTGATGTGTTCATGTGTTTTTCCGGTGACCGTATGGTGTTTATTTTAGGGCTTTTAGCCGTTTGGTGGTTTTCCGGTTAGCCATTAAATTCCTTTTTTCGTTTTTGACTATTTCTTAACATCTTGAGATCTAAGATCCGGATATTGAAATGGTTTTGATCGTTGTTTGTGGTGGGTGCGTTTTGGGCGGTGATGGTCGTTCGGATATGAGCCTTTTATGTGTTTGTGGTGGGTACGTTTTCGCCGGTGAAGTATGTTTTTACTTGATGGAAAAGCTTTACCTTTATGTCCCTTACTCGGTGATGATAGTCTTTTACTGTATTGAAATGCATGATGTTGTTTATACTCGATGGAAATACTTTACTAATTGGAGCCTTACGGCGATGATAATATTGTTCTCTATGTTAAGGTTGTGATGATTCTTGCTATGGATTCTTATATATTTACGTTGTGTTTATTGTGTTGACGAGGAGGCGTGGATCATCTATCTATCGCAACCGTCACAACGATCAGCACCTTAGATCTGGTCTGAGCCTTAATGGCTGTGATGATCGACTGTAGTCTGAGCCTTCTGCGTTGCAGGTGGCTGACGGCGGTTGACAATTCTTAGGGTTTTGTTACCTACTCCTATTGCCGGATTTTATGGTCACCGTTGTTGGTTTTTACCTCAGCGATGCGACCGCCGGTGTTCGTGATAGCCGGCGCCTTTCCGATCTGAAGAGATCCGGTGTTGTTGCTCGCCGAGATGGGGTTTTCCTGACGTTGAAGTGGCGGCTATTTTATGGTTGTTTGAGGTTTATACCTTCTCTACGTTTGTGGTTTCAATTTCTATGGCCTGATTATCTGAACATTGGTTCTTCTGTTGCTTTGAGGTTACTGTTGCTATGACAATCACTTGATAGATAGAAGTTGGTAAATGATGAACATTGGTTCTTCTGCTGCTTTGAAGTTACTGTTGCTATGACAATCACTTGATAAATAGAGTTTGGTAAATGATAACAAGGCCATGATGATTATTCTGAGTTGGGGTTCAAGGTAATTTTTTCGTTTATTTTGGCGTGGCAATAGGTTTTGCAGCCATAGAACTATAATAAATTAACCTTCTCTTATGAACCTCTATGAAGATCTGAGCCTAGCAAGTTATTCATATTACTTTATATAACATTTTGAGTAACGTGGCAGTCTCACAGTTTACCATTGTTGATCCACATGTTTTGTTTCTATTTGTTCAGATGGACGGTGATAATTGTTTGTATATAACACTTTTGCTGATCTGTACTCACCGAATCGTTACTGTACGATTTTCATTTCATTTTGTACACACCACATTCCTATAACATAGATCTGACTGACCCACTTTCAATTGATCTATTTGCATTGGTTGGACAATGATGCGAGAGGCTAAAGGAGCAAAGCAGCAACAGAGTTCTAAGGATTCGGAAGACGTTGAACACTTTCTAGAGGTAACAACATCGTTCCATTTGCCTTCAGAGTATGTGTTTTACTATGAATGACTCTACATTTTCAACCCCGCGGCAACGCGCGGGGGAGTCAACCATCTTGTTATATATATATATATAAATAGAGGAATGGTAAAATGAAAACCACTTCGAGTTGGGAAAACTTTTAAAACTCTTCAAAAATGGGGTCAAAAAGTTTTTTTTCATTCAATTTTTTATGGTGATTATTTAGCTTATAGGCTACCCAGGTGAATTTTTTTTTTTAAAAAAAAACGCCTCGGGGATTTTTTTTTTTAATGTCAAAAAACGATCTTGTTACATATGTAATATTGTTTACATATATTGGTTACATATATAACAACCGTTTTTCGAGATTTTTTTTTTAAAAATTCTGAGGCGTTTTTTTTTTTAATTTTTTTCCACCTAGGGGTAGCCTATAATCTAAAGAATCACCATATAAAAAATTGAATGAAAAAAAAACTTTTTGACCCCGTTTTTAAAGAGTTTTGAAAGTTTTCCCAACCCGGAGTGATTTTCACCATAACCATCCCCTATATATATATACATATATATATATATATAAGAGAAGGATAAAATGAAAACCTCTCCGAGTTGGAAAAACCGTGAAAATAAGCTAAAAAATTCATTTTTTGTTCCAATTTTTTTTATGGTGACTCTCTAACTTAAAAAAACACCCTTTATGAAAAAAAAATTAAAAACAAAAGCTGCGTAAATTTAAAAAAAATATATATTTAAGAACCGATTTTTTTGCAAAAAAGAAGTTAACCGGCCAAAAAAGACGTTCCAAATTTGTTCTTTTTCTAGATGTCTTTTTTTATAGATTCTACATTTATTTTTGATGGTTTTGGTGAAAAAAAAATAAAAAAAAGCGCCTAAAGATTTTTTAAAAAAATATATTTACAGATTTTGTTACATATGTAACAAGGCATTTTACATATGTAACTGACAAATGTTACATATGTAACATGACGTAACGTCAGATTTCGGAATTTTTTTTTAAAAAAACTACTAGGCGTTTTTTTGAATTTTTTCACCATAGAGCTTGTATTAACGCATATAATCACTACAAAAAAATTTGAAGAAAAAAAAATCGTTTTGTGGTAGTTTCCACGGTTTTTCCAACTCAAAGTGGTTTTCATTATATCCATCTCATATATATATATATATATATATATATATAGAGAGAGAGAGAGAGAGAGAGAGAAAGAGGGGTTCGCGATGCATTGTTACTAGAAATCAACATAATAATATCTAGTTAAACATAAAAAAATAGTTCTTTTAACAAATTACATAACTTAAAATAAAAAAACATGTAGCATTACATAATTTCACATAAAAATAAAAAAAACATTCCATCCTATCTCATAGTTGTTGTCGAGATTCTTGTCATTACCGTGAAACTGTCATATTTTTCTTGTCATAGCACGTCATTTAGAGCGGAGTTAGTGATATGAACAGTATTTGCCCAATGCATGTCGATTATGAAACCAGGCTGTAACTCGGTCCCATAACCTTTTTCCGTGAGCGGTTATAAGCTCATCTGGATCCAAAACTCCAAGCCAAACTATGGCTAAATTTCCTTCCTCTAGAGCCGACCTTCGTCTTGGATCATATTTTTTTTCAAAAAAAAAATTGAGTTTGAGTAAAAAAGATTTAGAGAAAAGTAAAGAGAGTAAGAGAACTTTAGTATAAAATTCATGAAATAAAGATTATGTATTTATAGGTTAAATATATATGTTTTAGAAAACGTTCATTTATCCGTTAGAGGAGGTAAATGTGCAATCTTTTTTAAAACAACCGTTACAGAAACATTGCATTATGAAATAGGAGAATAGTGGATGCGGCCATGCGTGAGGATGACCACGCAAAACGTACCTGGTGTGTGATGTGGTGTATATAAAATATGACATTATTTTATGACACTATTTTAGCATTTGAAGCCTTTAAATTTATAATACCTGATTTACTTGACAACTACTATTTCACCATATTACACGGGCAAGTATACCCATCGTGGGCAGTATGGTAGTGGTAAGTTGAATTGTGGTCGATCAGTACACAATGGAAAATGAGAGCTCCCAATACTCAACCTTTGTTTACGTTTAACCAAATTCTATCCTAGTGGGGAAAATAGTTTTTACTATATATAAATATGTATAAGTATAGATAAAATGGATCTTTGATCTTAAGTAAGATGGAGTCAATATTGATTGGAGTAATAATGCTAATAACTCATAGTCAAGTTGTGATTTTACAACCTTGGTTTAAGATTGTTCACGGGTAGAAGGTTAACCACCTTTCGGCACGTTTGGTTATCTCACCATCCAAATGCTAATCATCTGCGAGGAGTATGAATGCTGAGGGAAGGTGTGCTGCCAGTGATCAAATGAAGTAGCGTAATGCCATTTAATTACGGGATCCCCCAAACCGACCGACTTACCGTACTCGACACGCTGTCATGAACCAGCAGGGGAACAACCCTGCGTGCCGGATTATATAAAAATTATATTTTTAAAGGACTAAGGTCCGTTTCATCCGTACACCACTCTCGCGTATGCACGTCCGGCGTAACCAGAGCCAAGTTCACAAACACGTACCTTTCGACTTCCGTGAAGTGACAAAATATTACCAACCCTGATTCCCAACCAAATACTTTCAGCCCGCACTTACGTGGTCAGCCGAGTTTGCTTACATAGATATAAGGACCTCGAACGTATCATGTAGCATGGGGCGTGAGTCACCTTTCGGATCATGCATCGTCCCCCGACCGGGTGTCATAATCCGACCTTTGGGATTTCGACTCCCCAAATGGTCTGTGATACGTGAAGCACGCTTGGTTCAGAATATCAGTAATACACTTTCAATAAAAAGGGTTTTTATAAAATCATTAGACACACCTTAAACCATTGTTATAAAAACAACTTGAAGACTCGTTAGGAGTTTGTTTTTCCAATCAAGTGTAAGAATTTGGCCAATCATGGCTTGAAGATTTGCCAGTTAGTAAAAGAAGACTTCATAGACATAATACTTTTATTTACTAAATTGGTTGTATTTCTTACAGACCCTACATACTTGAAGATACAAAGAAGCCAAGTGGCTCGATAACTAATCTAAAAGTGAGGGGGAGAGGAAAGAATTAAGCAAGTTGAGAAGTGGAGGAAGGCAAGCTTTTATAGACAAAATCTGGAGAGCAGCACGGGGCATGCTTCCTCAAGCACAGGCCGTACCATGTCAGATGTCACACCCCAACCGACTGCGGAATATTGTCCAGATGCACATGACAACTAAATTAAGTTGTAATACTTAAACATGCCCTTTTTCATTAATCAACTAAAGATATTGTACAATAAAGTTAAACATACAAAATACATATTAACTGATTTAAAGTCTTTAATCTAGGTCTAGCAATCCTATCGTGATCACATCAAAGCTCATGTATAGGTTCCCGCAACATGTATAAGATAAAGTGTCAACTACAAAAGTAGTTGGTGAGTAAACACATGTTTAAATAATATAAGTATAATTTCAATAACAACGATATATTTTTAACCAGATATTTTCATATATATAGTCAAACAAGTAGTGAGTTAAAGCCAATGAGTGAGCGCATCAAACCCTAGACAACTAGGCTTCCAATCACAAGGCGCTACACGCGAAGCATGCCAAGTGGGCTGTCAAACCAATAGATCTATTACTGTAACCCCGGCTCGGTGTGTTAATGAGTACGCTTCGAGATAAAGATAGTAACAGTGCTAGATCAAACCAATCACAATAATGCACACATATTTAACATACATAGAACGTATCAAATCAACATATAATCGCGTTTGTGGTTTAGAGAAACAATTTGAATATAGAGATACATGTTACACCCCAAAAAGGTTAAAGATATGGAGCTATTATTTCTCACAAGTCGTATTATCATTCGAATGAATCACCATTAGTAATGATAATACGAATTGAATATTGAGTCATATCTCATTTATAAAGAAATGGGGATTTAGTGGTTACTCACCTAATAAGTAAATTGGAAATGAGAGATAGAACCAATCGCGAGAGATAACAATATGAAGATTATCCTAATGAAACGAACATGCTAAATGAATATAGGGAATGATAATGATGATAGTTCTAAGGACCCGAGGAACTTAAGGAGTGTTAGGTCTTATTTGATTAAAAGACCATTTTGCTCTTTATCGGGAAATTAATGATAATGTTTTATTTTATTAACTTTGGACCCATAAATACTTATTATATATATAAACATGATCTAAGATCAAAAGTCAAGTCCCAATACCTCCTGGTTTGTTTAATATTAAATAATCATATTTAAAACCCTAATTTTGAAATAATTATCAAATAAATAGTAAAACAATTTATAAAATTTATTAAAATTAGGTATATTACTTAAAATATTATTTTCTAATATATTGTAAAAGATTAGCCCTAGATTTAACCCGTTTGTTCAATTTTGGCAAAGTAACGTCGTGAAAACACTAATTTCAACGTATTTATTAAATAAATATTAAAACATTTTATAAAATTGTAAAAACTTTGGTTTTTATTAATTATGATATATTATAATATTCTTGAAAATAGTAAACCCTAATTCAACACCGTTTACTCAATTTGGGCAGAACAACGGCCCGAAAACCCTAATTTTGACCGATTTTTAGATAAAATACCAAACCTTTCCAAAACTTAAAATTAACTTAGGTCTTTCTTAAAACACATTATTTTAGGATTACCTACAAAAATTCAGGCCCTAATTCCAACCCGATCACCCGATTTTAGCAAAACAATCTCAAGAACCCTAATTTTTATACATTTTTAGAAATCATACTTAGAGACAATATTATCAAAAACTGAGATAGGTTATTGTTAATCATACCTAATAACGATGTACTGTAGAAATTCAGCTCCTAACACTTCACAATCGGATCGAATTTGGAAGAACAAGTTCTCGTGATGAACTAGGGTTTTTGGGATGAAGATTGAATGAATTGGTGATGGAATTGGAATGTTAAGGGCTCTATTTATAATCCTTGGATGCATATTTGAGTGTAGACAACACATATGGTGACTAATGAGGCTGAAACGACACCTGGGGATCAAATTCGTGCAAAGAAAGAAAGGATACGTGGGTTGAAAATGAACTAGAAAGCAAATTTGCCCGCTGGAGGGGCTCGCGTATCGCGCCAATGTGCAGCTATCCCCTCGCAACACGCGAGGGGGGGGGGGGGTTCCAGGATATTGTGTTTTATTTATTTATTTATTTATTTATTTTCTTTTAATCGTTCGCTACTCGTTTCAACACGATAACCTCTAAAATTTTACGAGCAACTTACATTAACCTTATAAAACACTAAGGAACATTAAAATATGATTTTTTTTTTTAAATTTACGTGACTCCCGGTTATTAACGGGTTTGCACGAAAAACAGTAATTTATTTATTTGCGTTTTAATTAACAAAATTGATTTATAATTTAACCAATTAGTTTTTAATATTATAAAATGATTTTAGGATATTTTAAAGTATATATTTTGAGATAAAAACCCCGAGATTCCCGGTAAACGATAAATCGAATACCGAAATCGCGTAAAAGCACAAAATTGCTTTATTTTTGTTTTAATCAAATTGTTTAACCTAAAACTTTCCAAAATTATTACTTTGCTTTCAAAAATGATTATCGAGTATCCCGAACATAATTCAACTGTATATTTTAGACAAATTCTTTCGATAATCGTTAAATCAAAACTCCAATTTACGTTACAATTTCAATTTCGGGTCGGGTTTTGTAAATGGGTCGGACATGGGTGTTATATCAGACGGGCATGTTTTTGTCTCTTCTGATGTCAGTAGCACGGGGCGTGCCATGTGGGGCACGGACCGTGCCATGTCAGGGAGGTTAGCGGCATGGGCTGTGTGAAGTCAGAGGCATGGGGTGCTGATCAGAGGCCAATCCAGGTCGGGCACAGGGCGTGCTCCATCAAGTACGGGCCGTGCTAGAGCAACAATTTCCAAACTCTTGCATTTTCTTTGCCTTTTTGCTAGATAATGCTCCTTTTTGTATTTTGACTCTAGAAAACCTGAAAAACTAAAAAGAAAACAAAATTGCTTTGTTTTGATGTTAGTAGCTAGGTTTTGTCACGATTTGTGAGGATATTTAAGTTAATAAACATGTATGATTTAGCGTACATCAGTGCCCTCTGATAAACCTTGTCATATTGATCTATACAAAAACATAACTTTACCTATAGACATGGTAAGTCGGGTATCGTATCCATGAAGAGCGTGTGGTCAGTGTTAAATGTTTTATCTGTTTATGTGCTAATTTAACTAAAAAGCTAAAAGGTGTAAAGATTGATTTTTTATTTTTGTTTTAAAAGAGAAAATAATAACGAAAAGTATAACCACACCTAAGGTTCGGGTATTGTGGTTAACATGCAAATAAGTTAGGTGGTGTGTTAGTGCCTTAGGGTTTTCATAAAACAAAGCAGCGGATAAATACAAAGGCACTTACACCAGGATCTAGATATTGTTTAGATAATGAACTATGAAATCAAAATACAAGGATTACATTGGGAGAATATTTAAGTGTTGATAACGAAACTATGTTCTAAACGAAAAACTTCTCTAGGAGAATCGCACAGACGTCCTCGATCACCTATGGATGCTAGTCATTTGCCAACGATCAAAGCACAAAATCGAATCCCAAAGAGGGGAGGGTTTCAGCCAAAAAATCAAGAGAGGGAGGGAGAGCCTTTAGGGTTTTGTTTATAAGGATATTATATAGTATCATTAATTAGTGAGAACTTACACTTAAGTCCTTAGACTAACAAAACCTTTGCTCTTTTAATTAAATAGACTAACTATTATATTAAACTAATTAGGCTAGCTAATTATTTAATATCTTAGTGAAATCATTAAGTCTTACTTAATGATTAAGGTCCATTAATTAACCTCATGATCTTAGGCGTTTATATACATAATACAAATACAATTAAATATTATATATATATATATATATATATATATCTTTTGGTATCTCTGTGTATATGTTTGTGACCCCATAAGCTCATGTGTGTCTAGCCATATGATTATATACTATGACACGGGCATATTCCCACAGCTCCCACTTGCACACATCATAATAACAAGTAATCATACAAGGAAAATTTAGCGTCTAGCAACACGCCAATGCCCCTAGATACACATGAGGATAGTTTCATAAACATCTCATTTTAAATAGTTAACTTATAACCAGTCATCCCTTTTGTTTCATATACTATGTTGAATATTAGACATGGATCATGTGTCTTCTAATGTATTCAACCATTCTGTTTCTCGATCATGACATTGAACTATATTACCAGATCAATCAAGATTCATCTTAATTACCTTTGGGTGATGCCATACATACATCTGTTCAATTCATTGAGGGACCCAGCAGTATCTAACTCCATTTTATGTGGAAGAACAAATCCTATCTTGACTGCACTTGTCCGATATAAGCTTCATATTTCTCCTGACGATGGTTTTTATAGCCGCCTTATTCAGGTCAGTGTTTAACCAAATCAAAGAACAACAATCCACTCACACAAACGTGCTTGCATCGCAAGTCTAAGGATGAGTGACTTAACCATTTACGAGATTCACTATCGACAATATCCATGTAGCGACCTCTCGTGGGTCGGATAAGTCCAATGTTTATCAACATAAACATTATGTGAGTTTGGTGGACAACATCAATTAATATTCATTCAGGAATAAACATCACCAACATATCTCGCATTTATCTTAGTTTGATGATATTCTCATATTATCAACTGATAAAGGACAATTTAGAATAATACACAATTATATCATTCATGGATGTAAACATGCAAATATAGAATACAATATATATAAATGAAAACGATCATACCAGGTACATCAATTCATAAATATATAACTGCTTAACATTCTAACTATCCAAATGCTAAAACATATTACATGAGACTACTAGCCGGTCGAAGCCCAATGTTCCTAGCATGCTC
>JBCNJP010000019.1:40220109-40237109 GCA_039602395.1 Deinandra increscens subsp. villosa | reverse complement strand
TCCCACCATTCCAAATTTCCAATTTCCATGTAGCTGTGACTTGGGACCCACCCAAACTTTCATTGAATCCACTTTAACATGCCCATTCGTCACAGTTTTCAATCAGTCAATCTTCCATTATCGTTGACCAAAGTCAGCTAATGATTTTAAACTTTACCCGTCACGACGTGGCGGCGGCCCCTGGCCGGAGTTCGGAGATAGCACCTCTAAGAGAGCGAGGTTTAAGGGTGGGGGGTATGGTGCGGCATACCCTTCGGCACCGAAATCGGCAACCTTAGGCAACCATACCCCCTCCTTAGGCAAACAATTTTCGGCATCTAAATTGGGTTTTTTCGGCATATGGTTGCCGAGAACTTTGTGTGTGTTGATGGTGGTCCCCACTTCACAAACCTACCCAATTTTGTCTAAACATCATTATACAACCATATCTATCACCAAAACATCAAATTCTACATATTTTTCTCTCTCTTGTTGGCACCATTTGATTGGTTAATTTTAATGTTTCAAACTTTGTTTAGACAACCATACCCCCTATCCTAAGGGTGGTAGTTCTTTGTTGGGGTTGGGCTGAAAACACATTAGAAATTAATGTTACCGAAAATTTACTTATGATTTTTTAAAACTTATTATTGTTTTATAATGTGAGTCTCACCTTATATAGTTTCGCCCCTGCAAAAAACTCTCTCACGCTATAAAACACCACGCCATGGTGGTGTGAACAATGGCAGAGTGGCTTAGCGTGAGCCTCCTCACGACTCGAAATTGAATCATTTTTAATTTTTTTGATGTTTACAATGGTCAAAAATATATCCAATTACTTTAATTTTTTCTAACCTAACCACTTTTAACTCAATAACTATAAAACACATCTATTTTTCACTTTATTTTGCGCTTCATCACACTTTTATTTACGTAAACTTCATCACACTTAGTATTCTCATCACACAAATGGCGGAAAACCACTTGAGGCGTTGGGAGAAAACCAAAGAGACCGCGTTGGCTCAATCGTGGCTAGACGTTCATGAGGAGACGAGTCCAGGAGAGTCACGCGACTTTTAGATGTGTGTGAAAGCACACTTCCATTTGTTGGTTGGACATAAACACCATTACCGTACTACAACAACATTATTCTACCAGAAGATGAAGACGAGGCACTAGAGAAAACACTTATCGAATAATTTCACACCAATGACAATGATTTCACTCATGTCGAAGTTTGAGGTCTTTGAAAAAACCATCTCGATGATAAAAAATCGTAGTTTGTATTTTTTTTTTCTTAATTTTAATATTTTAGTTCGTTATGTTTTTCTTATCTTTTTGTTTTCAGTTTGTAACTTTTAGGTGCTGTTTGTTTTTGAAGAGGTAAAATGTCTGCAGTCTGCGGACCACATCTGCAGACATCTGTAGCAGAAGAGGTGGACTAAACCTCTGCAGTCTGTAAGAAGAAGAGTGTTTGTTTTTTAACTTATGCAGATTGCTAAAATAAACTGAAATTTAAATAAATCATTTTTTAAACTTATACATAATTCAATCATTTTATTTATTTCCGTATATTTTAGCAAACAATTGTTTTTTAAACAATTTTCTTTTAAATAAAATATCAAAAATATTTTATAAAAACTGTTTAAAAAAATGTTTTTTAAACAGTTTAAAAACGTTTTTAAATAAACGTTTAAAAAGTTTTGTTTAATAATTGTTTAAAATATTTTTTCTTAAAATAATTGTTTAAAAACGTTTTTTAAATACAAAACTTTTTAAAAAACAATTAAAAAAAACTAATTTAAAAAAAAACATTTTAAAATTTATTTTTTAAAATTAATTGTTTAAAATGTTTTTTTTTACTTTTTTAAAAGACGACTTAAAAAAAGTGGTTAATGAAGTTTCTTAAAAGTTTTTTAATATATTAAAAAGTTTTTAAAAAGTTTTTTTTAGAAAAAGTATTTTAAAAAGGACTTAATAAAATGTTTTTTTATAAAAGAATTAAAAAAACTGTTTAAAAATGTTTTCTTAATGTAAAAACAGTTTAAAGAGAAGTTAGAAGATGTTAGAAGATGTCAGAAGTGACTGGGTCACATCTGCACCAAGAAGAGCCTGCGCAGACATTTTTTAATGAAATGTCTTCGAGAAAACAAACAGTCTGCAGACCTAAATGTCTGCGCGTGGTCTGCGCGGCGCAGACAGAAGAGGACAGAAAGAGCTTTTACAGAAAAACAAACACTACCTTAATGAATTGAAGGTTTTTTTTTAAATTATTTTTGATTTATTAATTAAAGATATAAATGTATAAATTATTATTTAAAAAATAAATAAAACTCATTCACATCTGTGGATATGGCGTGAATGTAATGGAGGTGAGTGAAGTGACATGCACGTGATAACACTTTTTACTCACACTCCTATAGGTATACCTGATGAATACACTTAATTGTTAAACTATGAGGCATGAAACCCGCTCCTCTTAGTTTCGGCCTTCTTCCCCATTTGGAACACCACACCCTTCTTAAAAATCGACATCTAAAGTCTATTTTATGAGACTCGATTTCACACCATTTTAACAGAGATAAACCTATAAGGGCATGTGGTATACATTAGTGTTGAAAATGGTGTTATCATGTCACGTGACAGCTGACTGGATAACATTATTTTTCAACATCAAGTGTGGTATACATGGTGTGATGGTGGTTTTTTTTAATATTTAAATATTAAAATTTAGTTACATATTTTTATTTAACATAAAAATAAACATTACATTTTAAACTAAAATAAAGAAATAAGAAAATTATATCAAACATAAATAATTCAAGAAAAACGCTCGTAGATGTCTCCGATCAAATCCGTCTTAAGTTGGTTCCCAGTGATTAGCCCATTTTTCCTCCTCGTCAATTTGTTCATATGTCATATCCAATTCCGACTCGTTAAATTAACATATTGTTATGCCCTCATCCTCGAGAATCGTATTATTTAAAATTAAAACACCACGCATAACGTTGGCTATCTTGTCTTGGTGCCAAATTCGTGCGAGATGAGCAATGATGTGCCTTTACTTTTTAAATTTGCCAAGGTGCGTTCAACATCCTTCTTAGTGGTGGTTTGAACATCGTTGAAGACTTTATGTCTCTCACCGACGGGAGTTGTGAATCCTTTTACAATAGTAGAATAGTCGGGATAAATCCCACCTGCCAAATAAAATCCACGCTTGTAAGTGACACCTCGTAGTTCAAATGACAAGTCGGACTCACGTCCCTCTATGATATCATCCCAAATGGGTGATTGATCCATGACATTGATGTTGATGTTGGACCCCGCGACACCAAATTATTGATGCCAAATCCACATGTCTAATGACGCAACAACTTCGAGCATTATGGTAGCTTGACCGTGATCACCACGCATGAAGTGTGCTCTCCAAGCATTAGGGTAGTTTTTCCATTCCCAGTGTGTGTAAATGTGGAATCAATGCTACCAAACATTCCACGAAAACCCCATTTGTTTTCATGAAACTCGTAAAGTTGTCTGATATCGTTTGCGGTAGGTCGTCGTAAATATTTTCTCTAATACAACTTAAAGAGACCTAATATATAAATTAAAATTTATATAATATACATTACAAATTGGTGATGAATAGTGGTTTTTTTGTTTTTTGAATTTGGCCACAACTGTTTTGTTTTTTTTGACATTTTTGGTCCTTCTCTTTCTTTTAAATTCAAACATACTTTGTGTTTTTTTACGTTTTTGGTCCCTCACCATACAATAAATTCTGGGATGGTGGTTGCCAGCTAAACTCTTGCCACATACAAGTATCCCACGTGTTCTTGGTGCCAGTTTGCTGCTTCTTTTCTTTTATTAACAAAGCATAACTCTCTCTCTCTCTCCACCTCACTTTGTCTCATCGGAACTCTCTCTCTCTCTCTCTCTCATTTTCTCTCAAATCACCGGCGTGCCACCGACCGATAAGGCCGGCGTTCTGTGCCGGCGCCAGACAGGAACGATGCTCCGCCTCCGACGACGAGGCATTGAAGCAACGGGTTCGATTGACGACGATGTTGTCTACCGATGTTCGCCGCTGTCATCTTTGCTCCGTTTCCGTTCTTCGGACGTTGAAGCGACGATCCAGATCCGGCAGGACGTTGAGGTGTTATCGAGATTTAGCCGTTTGTCCAGTTTTTTATGGATTGGGGCTTTCCCGGTGATCTTTGGTGTGCTTGATGTTCTTTGCATGTGGGTTTTCACAACCCGCATCTGAAACGAGGGTGGGATTTTTTAGAGCCCAGATCTGAAACGTGTGCTAATTGTTTTTTTTGTTTTGGATTTTGAAGAACCCCTCCATAAAAATTGATGGAAATCTTTGGCTTTATGGTTGATGTGGCTGTTTGGATATGAGATTTGATCTCTTCATTTGAAAAAGCCTTAGGTTGTTGCGCCATTTTTGGCATTGGGGTTTTTCCCTGGCTGTCTCTCATAAAGACAGGTCAGTGGCTGTTAGGGTTTATTGTTGCTATCTTTGACCAGAGCCTTTACGGCGATGATGGTCGCACATTTTGTTGTGTTCGGTTCTGGATCTGAGCTAACCTGAGCCTTTTAAGGTTGTGATGGATTTGTATGTGGCGTTTATAAAGATATGATCCTTTCTATGATGTTATTGTTGGTTTGACCTGGAAACAGAATTGTTGGTTGTAAATGGTGATGATAATCTTCTATTGTAAAGGTCCGGTGAGAATCCATGTGTAGGGGGGCAATTTTCTTTTGCAGCCACCATGAATTTATGGATTTATGATGTTAATTTGTACAAATCTGAGCCATCTATTTCACTCTTTTGTCTTTCTCTGTTTACATTGTCATACTTACATTTAGTAGTCACCCCCGCAGCAACGCGCGGGGTAGTCATCCATCTTGTTAATATTGAAATTGAATTTAAATAACTGAAGTATTAATATAAATTTAAACTAATCACATAATACCTTTGGAAAACTTTTGCAAATACGACCTTAGTGTCCGATCGGACATACTCAAATACTCCTCGAAGCTATCGCTCGTAGTATCGTACGCCATCATACGAAGGACTGTCGTGTACTTCTGCAAAGAAGTAAAACCAATCATGCCACTCGCATCAGTCCTTTGTGTGAACCATTGTACCTCTCGTTCTAAATCTTTCATTATTCTTAAAATAGTGAGCGACTCATACGAAAATGTTGGTAGAAAAATTCTGCCCGGTACACACAGTTGTCTTTAAAATAATCTCTCATCAGCCTTTTTTACCCCATTTCACAATTTTTGTTGAGGCGAGCTCTTCGGGTTAGTACTCGGTTCTGTTGAGCCAACGTTGGTGATAATGAACCATCATTTGAAAAAATATGGCCGAGGCCCAGGCGGATGATGAATCGGATGAATAGTTGGATGAATCGTGAGATAAAGGGTATATGAAATTAGATTATCCATATTTTGTGGGATAATTTTTAGAGAAAGAAGGAGAAGAAATGGTGTAATTGTAGAGGATTATGGTTAAAATGAAATATATAGGTAAAAAGTTGAATATTTTTTTTAAAAAAAATCGTGCAACGGTCGAATATATAACCGTTTTAACGGTCATTTTTTCTCAAAACCACCACCCTCTATGTCGTGTAAATGTCCACGGGATTTTTCCACCGATTCCACGTAAACGTATAACGCCTAGGGGGCGGTATTCAACGCCGTGATCCCTCAAAACACCCCATTAACGCGGTACACCCGCATGCCCTAACTACCGACTGATATTTAGGTGATATTAATTTAAGCTTTCTTTTTCGGTCACCTTGACGTTACTTTCATTCCGGCTGCTACGTTACAGTGATGATTGTGAAAGACACATGTTTAATGGGCCGTATCAGTTGGGTCGGGCCCAGATCAAAACCTGTGCCATACGACAACCACGGGCCCACCTGGCGATTTTAACGTGGTGGATGGACTAGTCATTATGATTCCTTATAAACAGAGTCAATTCAAAACATAAAACAAAAAAGCCTCGTGTTTTGCTTCTATCACGGACTTCCCCATTGCTTCAGTCGGTGGTATAAGATCAAATCACATTATCCTCACCTTCATTTCATTATTTCATCATCTCCTTCATTTTGCTTTCAATGGCGGTTGAAGCTTCACATATCACTCTCCTCCCAAACAGGTACATTTTCCTTCATTTTGATATTCATTTCAATTTTCATCATCTATATTTGTTCATGAGAAATTTGTGATTACGCAGGGAAATGATTTGTCAAGGAGATACAGTTAGATATGATTTGCACGGAAATACGTCGGAAAAAGTTCCTCCGGTGTATGGCTACGGAGTGATGGATATGTTTCCGGTGCCTGATTTCATGGCGGAAAGCGGACTGACCTCTAGGAAACGATCACGTGATTCCTCCTCGTTCAATCCGCCATTCGCTCTACCAAAACCTCCGATTCATGATCCGATTCAACGCTTCGAGTTTCTCGGAGAAGATATCTCATCGCAGATCTATCGACAGCAGCTGGAGATCGATCGATTCGTTGATCGTCACGTAAGCAACATTCATCAATTTCATTCTCCGATCCGTAAATTAAAATCTACCAGATCGTTTAACTTGTTACAAATCACAGACTGAGAAGGTGAGAACTGAGATCGAAGAGATGCGAAGGCGAAACTCGAGGCGATTTGCAGGAGCGTACGAAGCGATAATGAACAGATTGAAGACGAAAGAGGACCAAATCCTGAAAATCGAACGATTGAACAGATCGCTTGAGCAAAAAGCGGAATCCATCAGCGTCGAGAATCAGATCTGGCGAGAATTAGCTCAAACAAACGAGGCAACAGCCAACGCGTTACGTAACAACCTCCAACAGGTGCTCGCGGAGATTCATCTTCAACAGCAACAAATCGGAGCCGATAACGACGTTGAATCTCACTGCGGAAGCAATTTCGAGGAGGATCATGATCACGATCACGATCACGATCAGGATCAGGATCAGGATCGCCGCCGTGAGGTGGCGGAAGGTGGCGGAGGAGGAGAGAGAAAAGTAGGTAGATGGTGCCGGAAGTGTGGGAAGGAGGAGTCATGCGTATTGCTGCTTCCTTGCAGGCATCTTTGCGTGTGTAGCCTGTGTGTCTCCTCCGTCAACGTTTGCCCCGTCTGCAAGTCTATAAAGTCTGCCGGCGTTCAAGTTAACATGAATTAATTTTGACCTATCATTAATTAATCAATCTTGGGAAATGTAAATTATTAAAAAGAAAAAAATATCCTTTTTTTAATTCTCTAAAAGAAATCAAAATGTTTATTGAGTTATTAAATATTGGTATATATAAAGAGGGATGGGAACTATTAATAACCAGAGATAACCAAATAACCACATCCTAGTGGCTTGATGAAAATACAGGTTCTATGGATGAGTGACACTTGACACTCTTTTTTATTTTTTTTTATTTTTAACATAAAGGGTATAAGGGTATTTTACCCAAAAGAAAAAGTACCCCCTCATTTTTAAAACGCTTATAGCTTCTTTATCCGAAGTCGGTTTTTTATAAAAATTATACCATTGGACTCATCGCTTTTTTATCTTTAATTCAGATGTGGTCCCGACTTTTTTCGAAGGTTTTTTTTTCAAACGTCCATATTAACATCAATGCTACAGAAAAAAAGCACTGGTGCTACCCAGAAAGGGCACCAGTGCTACTTTTTGTAACATTACATGTCAGTACGGACGTTTGGAAAAAAATGTCAAAAAAAGTCGGGACCACAACTGAATTAAAGGCAAAAAGGCGACGAGCTTAATGGTATAATTTTAATAAAAAACCGACAAAAAATAAAAAAGTTATAGACTTTTTAAAAATGGGAGGTGTTTTTTTTGTTGGGTAAAATGACATCTATACCCTTCCTGGTAAAAGTACCCATTGGACAAGTGTCATGCATCTTGTGGCTGAAATTGGTTATTTGGTTATCTCTCTAAGAGTGGGTTAATATTGGTTCCTTCCCCTATATAAAGAAATATATATTCCTATAAAAAGGGAGGTTCGCGGCTTTTTATGAAGAGGAGGGTCCTCGGTCCCAAGAGTGGAGATGGCAGAGAGCGTAGTTTGTGGCATCATTTCGTATCTTGCACGATGTCTGCATCGCTTTTTGATGCCTGTGCTAAAAAAAGAAAGGGGAACAGAGTACACGTTAAATAAATGGCCTGGTCGATTATATTATCTTTTGTACTTTCTGATTTTGAATCGATGTGGCGTCTCCACCTTTGGCTTTTTTCATGGCTACTCGGTTTTATTGCCCCCAACCCAAATAGGCTTCCTATCTTCGATGTTAAGCGGTTACTGCGGTTTGTTTTTGCGGTTAATAAAACCCGAATGATTTGTGTGTGGTAGGTTGAAGGGTTCATGGCTTCTACCCCTTCTTCGGGTTTATTTCCTTAGGGAGATATGCGTCTCTAAGAGATAACTATTGGATATTTTAATGTAATTTGAGATTGCCCGTGGCAATTAAACTAGAGTGCATGTTTGTTTGAATGTCATCCTGGCTAACTGGGAATCCAAGAGGGCAGCATCCCTAAGAGAAGCGGGGTCCAAAGGGCGGTAGTCCTTGAACGGGTCTAAAGGGCAGAGCAGTGGCGGATCCAGGAAAGAATATCAGGGGTAGCGGGGACTAACGGGGGTTCGGGGGCAGCGCCCCCGGAAAAAATTTTTAGGTAGTTAACGGGCTTTTAATCATATTTTTAAGGGGCTTTTGATCATATTTCTAAGTAAAAGCCATAAAATTTCTTCCAGGGGTCGCGAAAAATTCGTTTCAGGGGTCGCGAAAAACCGAAAACCTATAAAAAAAAATTTTTTGCACGTCGGGGTAAAAGTTCAGGGGTAAGCGGGCGCTACCCCTGGACCCTTAGTGGGTCCGCCACTGGGGCAGAGCCTCTGATTGGGGTCGAAAATGCATTTATTAGAACTTGAATGACTTAATGTGTAAATCCTCTAAAATTCGAATTTAGCAGTTATCTAAAAAGCTCATGATTTGTTAATTCCGGATTTAACGAATTTGAACTCTCCCTGTTTCTCAGTGGCGAAGGATATAAGGGGCGGGAGGGGGCGCCCGACCCCCCGAAATTTTTATTGCGATGTAACGAGTATATAATTTTCGTGTAGAAAATTTCGATATGCTCCGGTTTCGACCCCCCATATTAGTTGTGAAATTTTTTTATATAGATCCCGACCCCCCACTAGTTTTTTTCAAGCTTCGCCACTGCTGTTTCTCTCTTCTTTATGAATTCAATACATAGCACACAAAATTCCATAATAAAATCCAGAAATCAATCCGATTTTATCTGATTAAAGGTTTGGCATACTCCAAATTGTTTGATCTGAAAGTGATCCTATACGACTTTAGATTTATTCTGTTATTGCTCTACTATTTCTGAAATCTCCACCAATAGCTTGTTGATAAATTGATTGTTGTCTAAACAAATGATTGTGGGTTTAAAGTTATAATAAAAATATGTATGATTTATGGGTTGCATGGCAAATTATCGTTCAACACTTAAACCCAAAATTCAAAGGGGGCTTAGAGTGGGAGGTTTATGACTAAACTTAGGACTACGTGTAAAATATCAGTGGACAGTGAGAAAGATGAAAATTTTGTGTGGTCAAATTGTACTAAACGGATCCAAATTAGCTTGCAAACACACAACTAAGGATGGGAGACGGGAGTATACCAAATCGCATGCGAAAAAGGGCCCTATTGGAAGAAGGCATTATTCTTATCAATGAAATTTTTTTACCATGGTATCCTTTACACTATGATATAGACCTATGGCTTGTATGATAATCTCAAAATGAATTGGTGTTCAATAAGGTTTTATTTTCTCGCTCTAAGATAAAAGAAAAGTGCAATCATTCTTGTGCAGAAGACACACATTTGATCTTAAATTTCTAATTGGTTAAATGGTGTTTCTCCCCTCGAGTGTTTTTAATGTCTTTTAGTTTAATGGTTTTTAGCTGTATAGTAGTCTTAGAAGTGTTCTAGGGCATATGAGTGTTTTGACTCGATCCTTCTCTAGTTATGCATTCTATTGTCAACCTTTCCATTAGCTTTAATTTGTTGGTATATATAATTATATAATATCTCTTTTGCTATCAAAGAAAAGATATAAAAAATATATATATAGATTGTGTGAAGGAATTATTTCACTTTGACCATGGAAAATACATAGAAACTTACATGCAAGTGTTGGAAAGTTTAATTCCATATTTAGCATCTTGCTAAATCTAGAGGGACTGAATTTGTAAATAATGTGATGTTAGTTATTAACGGCTATAATTAGAGTAGTATAAGTACTGTTAGGTTGTTATTATTTGATTGATTTTATTCCTTTGTATTTCACTGAGTTTCTTAATAAAATTCTCTCGATTTCTCTTTCAATTCGTGAAATTGTATTACATCGATCTTGGATTTGGCTTTGATTTGGTATCAGAGCTCAAGGCCTCAATCAATTTCACGATTGATCTGTCATCGTCGTCCCGACTACCTGGAAAAAGGATCATTGATCCTTGTTTCCATAATTTGCGAAGATTCATCGATTTCTTGTCTCCTCCCCTCAGAGATCTCCACGCCGCCCGGCGTCACCAGAAATCAGAGCTGCCATGGTGGATGGAAACAATTCAGGCGGAAATCGCAATCAGGCTCGTGAAAACTATACCACAGTACCACTTCAATGCCCACTCTTAACACAATCAAATTATCCAATTTGGGCAATAAAGATGAAAGCCATCTTTAATGTCCATGGGCTATGGGAAGTGGTGAACCCTGCCGAAGGTGCTGTCATAGATAAAAAGAAAGATAATGCAGCAATAGCGTATCTGTTTCAATCTCTCCCGGAGGATTTGATACTTCAAGTTGCAAATCTTGAAACATCAAAGGGAATCTGGGATGCGATTAAAACCAGATTTGTGGGAGTTGATAGAGTAAAAAAGGCTAGATTACAGACACTCAAAAGTGAGTACCAGGCCTTAAAAATGAGGGATAATGAGGGGATTGATGAGTTTGCGGGAAAATTGAGTGCATTGGCTTCAAGATCATCAAATCTTGGGTCACCAATAGAAGATCCTGCACTTGTAAGGAAGCTATTGGATAGTGTTCCTGAAAAATATGTTCATATTGTGGCCTTCATTGAGCAGTTTGTTGATCTTGATACTGCTGTATTCCAAGAGATTGTGGGAAGGTTGAGGGCATTTGAAGAAAGGATTGGTTCAAAAGCTAAGGTGTCAACCGGAAAGGATGAGCAATTACTCTTGACATATACAGAGTGGCAGGCAAGGTCTAAGGAACAACAACCAAGGAGAAAGAAATGGGATAAAGGAGCCAAGAATGGCAAGAGCAATGGAGAAGGTACAAAGGGAGGTCAGAAAACAAAAGGAGCTAGCAGTAATGGAAAGTTTGTGAGTAGGAATAAGAAAGACAAATCACAAATTAAGTGTTTTAAGTGTGAGAAAATGGGACACTATGCCAGTGAATGTCCTCAAAAGAAAACAAGAGAAGATGAGGCAAACTTGACATTTGTTGATGATGATGATGATGAACCAGAACTGCTGTTCATTGCCAAGGAAGAAGAAAAGGAATCAGTCTTCTTGAATGAACAAAAGGTAAATCCCTCAAATTACAACACTGATGGAGGAATGAATATGTGGTACTTGGATAATGGAGCATCCAATCATATGACAGGTAATTCTTCTTTCTTTTCTTATCTTGATAAGAGTATAACAGGTAATGTTAGATTTGGGGATGGTTCAAGTGTTAAAATCATGGGTAAAGGGTCTGTCATAATTGAAAGTCAGTCACAAGAGCAAAGAATTCTTACAAATGTTTACTTTATTCCTCACTTAAATAGTAACATTCTTAGTCTTGGTCAAGCTACTGAGAATGGATGTGAAGTAAGAATGAAGGATGAGTTCTTGTGGTTGTTTGACAAGAAGGGAAAGTTACTCATGAAAGTTAAAAGATCATCTAACAGGTTGTATAAGACTCATCTAGGTGTAGGAACTCCTAGTTGTTATTTGTCCCAGGTTGATGATCAATCTTGGTTGTGGCATGGTAGATTGGGGCATCTAAGCTTTCATACTCTTGAAAAACTAACCCAGAATGAGATTGTCTTAGGATTGCCAAAGGTTAAGGTACATCATCACATTTGTGATGCTTGTTTGGCCGGAAAACAAACAAGAAGTAAGTTTCCAAAAGAGTCTAAGTTTAGATCTAAGAATCTTTTAGATATGATTTCTATGGATTTGTGTGGCCCCATAAGTCCTGATACTAGCACAGGAAATAGGTACTTTATGCTGTTGGTAGATGATTTTTCAAGATTTATGTGGGTCTTTATGTTGAAAAATAAAGATCAGGCTTTTGATACATTCAAAGAGTTTAAGTCTAATGTAGAAAAAAAGTTTGGGAGAAGGATAAAGTCTCTAAGGTCAGACAGAGGTGGGGAGTTTGTCTCACATGAGTTCAATAAATTTTGTGATGAAAATGGTATCACAAGATTGTTGACTGCTCCCTACTCACCATAGCAGAATGGGGCTGTGGAGAGGAGAAACAGGACAATAATGGATATGACAAGAAGCTTAATGAAAGCTATGAGTGTTAATGACAAGTTATGGGCTGAAGGTGTTAGGCACAGTGTGTATCTTCTAAATAGACTTCCTACTAAGTCTCTAGATGACAAAACACCCTATGAGGCTATTAGAGGTAAGAAACCAAACCTGTCTCATCTAAGAATCTTTGGGTGCATAGGTCATGTGAAAGATGTTAAGCCTAACATTAAGAAGTTAGCTGATAGAAGTGAACCCATGATGTATTTGGGGGTTCAAGAGGGCTCAAAAGCTCATAGAATGTTAGATGTGAAAAGGAATAGGATTGTCATTAGCAGAGATGTCTCCTTTGAGGAACAGAGAAAGTTGGTTGATTTAAATACCTCACATGGGCAGAATAGTCATTATTCCGGGGGTGTTACTGGTGTTAAGTCAACTGATGTCACTGAAACTAACTTTGAGATATGGGATCATTCTAGCTCTTCAGATGAGGAGAATGACCAAGATAATCCTCATGAAGAGGGAAATGGGTCAAGTGGTGAAGATGAGGAAGGGCATACTCCTACACACCAATCATCTGAGCAATCTTCTAGTGAAAATGAAACTTCTAATGTAGGTATTAGAAGATCAGAAAGAGATCCTGTTATGCCTGCAAAACTTCAAGATTATGTGTTGGATAATAGAGTTAAACAAAGGAAAAATAGACAGGAGGAGTTAGAACTGGTGGAATTGTTGTTAACTCAAGTTGATGAACCTGCATCTGTAAAAGAAGCAGTGTCACAGGACAGGTGGAAGAAAGCCATGTTAGATGAGTTAGAATCCATTGAAAAGAACAACACTTGGAAGTTGGTTGATCCACCTAAAGGTGTTAAACCCATAGGACTGAAATGGCTATTCAAAGTAAAAAAGGATGCCAAAGGAGAAGTTGTCAAATATAAGGCTAGGCTGGTTGCAAAGGGATATGTTCAAGAATTTGGAATAGATTATGAGGAGGTATTTGCACCAGTTGCTAGGATAGATACAATTAGGGTGATTCTTGCATATGCAGCTAGGATGAATTGGAAAATTTACCATTTGGATGTAAAAACTGCATTTTTATATGGTGAGTTAAAGGAGCAAATCTATGTAGAGCAGCCTGAGGGATTTAAAGTCAAAGGAAGTGAGCATAAGGTGTTAAAATTGGATAGGGCTCTCTATGGCTTGAAGCAGGCCCCTAGGGCCTGGAATCAAAAACTTGACAGTGTTTTGAAGCAATTTGGGTTTGCTAGGTGTAAGTATGAGCAAGCTGTTTACACTAGATTAAAAGGGGATTCAAGCTTGATTGTAGCTGTGTATGTTGATGACTTGATGGTTACTGGTAGTAGTCAAGAGGAAGTTCAGTTGTTTAAAGATCAGATGAAAACAATGTTTAAAATGACTGATCTGGGTTTGCTCAATTACTATTTAGGAATTGAGGTTCTTCAAAAAGAACATGAAATTCAGGTGAAACAATCCTCATTTGCAGCAAAGATTGTAAGACTGGTAGGATTGGAGGATGGAAATGAAAGCAGAATACCTATGGATCCTGGTTTGAGGCTAAGAAAAGAAGAGGGTGGAGAGGTTGAGGAAGCTACAAACTATAGGAGAATTATAGGCTCCCTTAGGTATTTGTGTCAAACAAGGCCTGATATTGCTTTTGCTATAGGATATACTAGTAGGTTTATGCATGAACCTAAAAGTGAGCATCTAAAAGCTGTAAAGCAAATTGTTAGATACATAAAGGGTACTTTAGAGCATGGTATTGTGTATAGAAAAGGATATCAAGGAGACCTTGTTGGGTACAGTGATAGTGACCATGGCATGAGTAGTGATGATGGTAAAAGCACATCAGGTAATGTGTTTTACTATAATGGTTCTCTGGTTTCTTGGTTTTCACAAAAGCAAAAGATAGTTGCTTTATCCTCTTGTGAAGCTGAATTCATATCAGCCACACAAGCTGCTTGTCAAGGTATTTGGTTAACTGGTTTGTTGAGTGAATTGACAGGTAAAGCACAAAGAAAAGTTACTCTATATGTGGACAATAAGTCTGCAATTGCTTTAATAAAAAAATCCTGTCTTTCATGGGCGTTCAAAGCACATTCATTTAAGGTTTCACTTTATCCGTGAGTGTGTAGAAAATAATCAGATTGAAGTAAAGTTTGTCGGAAGCAGTCTTCAAGTAGCAGATGGACTAACTAAGGCATTAGGAAGGTCCAAGTTTGCTGAGATGAAACAGTTGCTTAAAGTTCAAAATTTAAAGGGTGATTGATATTTCTCATTGGAATGGGAAGTAAGTACATTAGCACATGCACGTTTTATAAACCTCTGCTGTGTGATGATATTTGCTAATCATTGCATTGAAATGATTAATCATCCGTGAAAGAGAAAGTTTTGAAGAATGGAATTACGGGGGTGTTTGTTGGAAAGTTTAATTCCATATTTAGCATCTTGCTAAATCTAGAGGGACTGAATTTGTAAATAATGTGATGTTAGTTATTAACGGCTATAATTAGAGTAGTATAAGTACTGTTAGGTTGTTATTATTTGATTGATTCTATTCCTTTGTATTTCACTGAGTTTCTTAATAAAATTCTCTCAATTTCTCTTTCAATTCGTGAAATTGTATTACATCGATCTTGAATTTGGCTTTGAGCAAGTACAATAAAACAAATAAATTTATTGCAATTTTGATGAAATGGGTGAGCATTGATTACGTTATTGTGTAGTCACGAGATGAGCACTTGGAAAATATAAAGATTGTCTTTTAATTATTTAATAAAATCATTGGTGTCTTTCATATTAGTTGGGACCGATAGTGAGACAATTGTTTGTAGCACATCTACTTTTCACATTTGCGTTTTATCATTTATTGTGATTTGTGATGGTGATGATGATAGATAACAAATGAAGGTGGTCCAGCTAGTCGACAGTTTGATCATCTGAAACGAACCGGTTCTAGTTGTGAAGATTATTGAAGAGGTAAAAGTGTGGTCACTCTTGTGGATAAAGCACCTAGCTAAAGGGGAGTCACGGGGATGGTTCCGAATACCCATTCCTCTCTACGAAAATATTATGGTGGTAAACAAAGACGTAAACGAGTTAAGTTTACTCGTGAGTTATATGGGATGACATAAAAGCTTGAATAAATCCAAGATTAAACAAGCTTGAGTTCGTATTTTATATAAAGATGAAAGATAAAATACAAATAGTGATTTCCATGTGAAGCGTACGAAAGATTGGGTAAGCGACAACCTTATTGAGTTTTACATGGAGGGCGTTTATGTCATTATACATTTTTCCCGGACTGATTGCGTGATTTGTTACTCCGTAATTATAATGGTTGTTGGATGTAATATGTCTGGACCTAACAAATTAACGTGACTAACCCGGTTATGACCCGTAAGAGTTACACTAGGTATAACGGCAACATAATACCGGCTTGTAGAGTTAGCGAGTAATAAAAACGGAATCGCATTATTGCATTATTTATAAGACGTTATAAAAAATAATTATTATTAATTTAATTAATAATATTAGTGGGCTATGTCAAATGAACTTGTTTCATTTAAAGTTACTACTGGGTTCGGTTTAAATGGATTGGACTAGTGATTTGAAAGGAGCTTGTTATGGATTAGTAATTGTTAGGGCATAAGGTATATCTTATTGGTGTGGTGTGGTGATCACGTAAGCGCTGACTAGATCACATTTATCTACCACATACTGACATACATGATGGTATACTTCATGTGATGTGGTGTGATGTGGTGTGATAGAATATTTATTTTTTTTAGACATTTTTAAAAATAAAATGCAAACATAATTGAAGACGTGGTACATGCAAGTGAGCTGTCAAGATTTGAGTGGTACATGCATTTTCATCACATAGAATTGGAGGCGTGGAACGTTTGGCGCACATGTTTGGCGTATGCATGCAGTGCGAACCAAATATTATTTTTTATATATTTTTCTTTTTTTATCGTCCATCCTATATACAACTTTTTTTTATCGTCCACCCTATTATGTATAACTTTTTTTTGTTTCTTTTTTTATCGTCCACCCTATATACGGATAATTTTTTAGACCGATATGGTTCGGGTTGGGTCGGATGACGGGTCAATCGTCATTCAAGAACAAAATTACAAAACAAGACAAAAGTATAAAAAACTTAGAATAAACTTCATCATTCTTCAACTTAAAAAATTAGATAAATAAAAAAATTTGAGATCAGTGGCTAACTGAGTCCAGTGGCGAATTCCGAATTTTCGGCGAACACGAGCCTCCGACGCGACGATCTGGCTTGATTCCAGCGTGATCGCCCCTGCCCCTGCAGCAGCGTCGATCGAAATTCAGGCACCCCCTTTCTCCCGCTCGTTTCTTTCTACTGTAATACGTCCCTAGCGCTGCGCCAATTAACTTT